>JAODPA010150268.1:0-15027 GCA_025585075.1 Nepenthes mirabilis
TGGAGCAAATGACTACCAGATGAAACGAGTATTTGTTGATAATGGAAGCTCTCGTAATTTGCTATATCTTGATGCCTTCTTCAAATTAGGGCTTAAGAAGAATCAAATGAAAGCGCCGGAAGGGCCACTCTACGGGTTGGATAACGAGCCGGTCCCCGTCCAGGGTATCATCCAGTTGGAGGTAAACCTGGGAACCTATCCGAGGACGACATCAAGAGTCCTCACTTTCCTCGTCGTAGACCTGCCATCGGTCTATAACGCGATACTCGGACGGCCTTGCTTGGCCGCGTTCAACGCAGTGACCTCCATTCCACATCTTAAGATGAAGTTCCCCACCCCGTGTGGGGTAGGAGAGGTCCTCGGGGACCAGTCAACTGGACGGATGTGCTACTTGGCCCAGACCGAGCAAGTAACACTCCCAATGCCCATGGAAGACCTCGACCTCAGGGATGAGGCAACACTGCAGCACGCTCTGCCAGGAGAGCCTGTAGTCCGAGTCCCGTTGAATCTCGCGGATCAAGAGAAATATGTCCAAATAGGAAGCTCGCTCTCAGAGGCAGTAAGGGACCTACTCGTCAGTTTTCTACGAGAAAACTCGGACGTGTTCGCATGGTCCCCCAGTGACATGCCTGGGATCTCGCCCGAGGTCATCGTCCACAAATTAAGTGTCGACCCTCGGCATAAGCCGGTTAGACAGAAGAGGAGAAACTATTCCACGGAGAAGTTGGTGGCCATCCGTGAGGAAGTCAAGAAACTCCTGGACGCTGGATTTGTCCGATAAGTCCAGTACCCGGACTGGTTGGCCAACGTGGTCATGGTGAAAAAGAGCAATGGGAAGTGGAGAATGTGCGTGGACTTCACCAACCTCAACAAGGCGTGCCCCAAAGACAGCTTCCCACTGCCAAGGATCGACCACCTTGTGGACTCGACGTCCGACCATAAACTTTTAAGTTTCATGGATGCGTACTCCGGAAATAACCAAATCAAAATGAGCCCCGGGGACGAGGAGCATACGTCATTCATGACGGACCAAGGGACGTACTGTTACAAGATAATGCCCTTCGGTCTCAAGAACGCAGGGGCAACTTATCAACGGCTCGTGAATAAAATGTTCAAAGACCAGATGGTAGAGATTAATCTATTTGGCATTCTAGCTATCTTATCTTCTGAAAATTCGAACCCCTGATAGTTTAATTTTTAGACAATTTGCCTTTTTGACAAAACTTTATTCTTAACCAAGTAATTAGACTTTAGGTTTTCAGGACCGACTGATTCGCTCTGTGTGGCAAAGCAAACTTTCGGTGTGTAATTTGTTTAACTTGCCTAATAATGTCTGATTTATCATTACTTTTGTAATAAAAATGGCACATTAATAGTGCCATTAATGCTATAACAAGCGACTTGGAAATTGTATCATTTTTAAATAATTTCATTGCGTGGTGTTTTAGGCTTAAGAAAAGGTAGGAAGATGTGTCATGATTTGAGTAACGCATCATTTGAATCCGCATTGTCATTCAAAATGCATCGCTTTTAATTTTAGTTATCTTTTTAAATCCTATTGTCTTTCATTCTTCTCTTTAAACATAACAGTATATTTTTTTTCTTTGCCTAAAAACATTTATTCTTGATTTCTCTGATTATTCAATTTTCAGTTTCCCATGGCTCCGCAAAACGCATTGAAGAATATTGTCCACATCACATCTTGCCTCATCATAGACAATATACTCGATATCTACGACTAATATAATATTCCTTCTACCATTTTCTTTAAAGTTTATTTGTTTTATAAGAGAGATTACTCTCCTAAAGATGACTTTATTATTATATATGAGGCTCATACAAATGAGGGCCTCCGAATTCTCTTTGCCAATTAATTTTTAAAAATAATGGAAACTTTAGATATTCATGTTGCTCATCTCCATTACAATACCATTAGATATATTGTGGCCATGTGCATATTCTTATGCCAATGGGATTTTAGGCTAGATGTCTGGATGGTTAAGAAAGTTTTTCACTTTAACCAATAAAGCGATTGGATTCCCCTTACTCTCATGAAGGAGTTTAAAATAAGTGGCGGAAACCCCAATTTAGTAAAGAACTGAAACGATAGGTTCTTACGTTAAGGTTCTCAATAATTGGATATTGTCATGGTATCAATGTTGCATTTTCTAGTCCGGTTCTTGAGAATGAGCACAGAATGAGTAGATCACTGTTTGAACTAATAAAAGAGATTGTGGCTGAGTTGCACACGAATAACAATTTCCTAACCCAAACCGTTCTGAATGCAGTTAGCTAATATGTCATATTTGGAGAAGAAGTAGTTGCAAATATTCCTCCCCGTCCTTTTAAAAGGAGGAAGGGTAGCATCTTCATATATTCTCCTCCTTCGGATGTATCTGATCAACGTAATGTCCAATCACCAACCCCTTATTCAGATGATGACAAGGTTTTGAAGATTGATAAAAACATTTAGGATAAGCTAACTGAGATAAAAATTGAAAAATCTGCTCATCCCATAACTTTAGTCATTGTCCCTTCTTCTGCCAGTCCTTTGGAGGTGATGCTTGCCTTGAATTTTAAAGAAAGGATCCCCACTGTTCTTTTGAGAGATGAGCATGTTTTTCTACATCATTCCTTATAAGAGGATAAGTCAGTTGATACTCATATCATTGTAGAGTATGGGAATCCTATCACTTCCACTTCTTCTGTATTTGTTGAGCCATTGCCTAACTCTTCTGCATCTCTTGCTACTTCTTCCAAATCGAAAAATAATTAGAATATTATTAAAGAATTTATAATTCAATCGTTGCCATTTTTTCTAACATTTGTGGGTTTTGAGGCTTCACAAGAAGCCCTATGTCTTGAAATTCCTTTGCATCGTTGACCTCTACCTCTTCTTTATTGAAATAGTCATCTACTCCAAACCTATATTCAACTAGATTATCATCAGGTTTTGTGCCTAAAGGGAGTTATCTAACTCAAGAGGCACCCTTTGAGCCTTTAATTCGTGTTATTCATTTATTTTCAAGTAGTTGACTCATAACTATTTTGTTTTACAATCTATAAATATGGTGTGCCAAATCAG
The DNA here is from genome assembly GCA_025585075.1 of Nepenthes mirabilis. Classification (NCBI taxonomy): domain Eukaryota; kingdom Viridiplantae; phylum Streptophyta; class Magnoliopsida; order Caryophyllales; family Nepenthaceae; genus Nepenthes; species Nepenthes mirabilis. Next base: position 3,086 of record JAODPA010150268.1, read on the forward strand.
AGATGAGCTCTTTAGCTAGAATATTGAAATTAATTGTCTGTCTCAGTCTTACACTGCTCCTTTCATAATTCAATATTCAAAGTTCAAGGCTATAATCATCAAAACTAGGGTTACATTATTTGAGGATTGAGCTGCTTGTCTTGAAAAAGAGTTGGCTGAATGGATGAGTAGATCTTGTGATTATATTGACCAAGTATCCATTGTTAGGGGCCATCCAGCTCCTTTGAAGATATAACTCCTAACATTGACAATGCTTAGCGATACCTGTCGGGGTTGAGGATAGACTATGAGCTCAATGATTAAGGCGTGAGAAGTTATTAGGGAGAAGTATCTGTCCAGAAGAAATTAGATCTCTACTCAATTCCTGTTTCAAATGGGAAATCAATGTTTACAAGAGGATCATATCTTTGACAGCCCCTGACTTCCCCATTGGTTGCTTGGATGCCTGGAAATTTCAAAGCTTCTAAACCTTCTGATATCCTAAATTTTGAGAAGCAAGGGAGCTCTCCAACTTCAAGGCCTAACTCCAACCATCAACTATAGGATTGTCAAGTAGTTTTTATTCTTGAATTCTATAACCCCATCTTGTACTTGTGAATAAGGATGGTGTAAGTTATCTTTCAATGTATATATTTATATTTTCATTCTCAAACATCGATTACCCATTAACCAATATTGTTTCAGTAATTTAGCTTCCAAGCATGTGCATATTTGTCTTTAACCATTAGATGGCCAATATGATTGTCAACTAAGTCTTCTAAGTATCACTACTAGCTAGGCAACATAAGATGGTAGAATTGACCGCTGACTAAGCCTTTTAATTTTTGTCACTAGTTAGATAAAACCCTAGTCCTTGATCAATAGATTGATCCATGTGTATTTTCTAGAAGGGCGTATTGACACTTATGTGTTGGTAGTATCCTTAAGATTTGACAGGTTAGATGACTATTAGTTGAGTCTTCATGGACTTTATTTAACCTATCTTTTGACTTCTCAAAAAGAAATCAAATAGTTCATTCTCAAACTCTGGAGTGTTTTAAATTTGTTGGTGTAGCTATACTTGTGGCCATACGGTTCAATTGAACCTACATTTTGGTCATTCCCTTGAATTAGTACATTTTACAGACAAGGTGTTTAAACATTTATCTGACTCAGGGTTAGTCGTGATCATATTAATTATATACAAACATGTGAATTGACAAGAAATGAATAAAAAAAATTACTTTCATTGATAACATGAAAGAGTAAATCACAATACACAAGCACTCAAAAGTGAGGGATAGGGCGTACCTATATGTACCTAAGTTGACTTCCTTATTGGTAGTATATTTTGAGGCAAAGAATATTCCGAATTTGAGAAACTAGCTTTTCATTTTGAATATATAGATTATATGCCCCATTACAGAGTATGGTCAATACTAAGAATGGTCTCTCCCAAGTTGGAGATAGTTTATACTTATGTGTTAACTTATTGATTGCTTCGATATTTTTTAATATCAAGTTGTCAACCTTAAAAGTCCATACTTTCACCTTCTTGTTATAGTATTAAGCAATCCTTTGCCAATAGGCTGCCACCTGGATGTGTGCTGCCTCCCTAACTTCCTCTAAAATGTCCAAATTTTATCTTAGGAGTTGAAAATTTTAATTTGAAGCAAAATTTTTCACTTGGTAATTTTACAGTTTTATCTCAACTAAGATAACCGATTATATTCCATAACTTAGGTTGAGGGTGATTCCTGTGTGGGCTCTCTTAGAGTAATTTAGTATAGTGTTAATAAAAATTCGTCTACCTAAGCCCCTCCAACTTTGTCTAACTTGGTTTTTAGTCCATTCACTATCGTTCGGTTTGTCACTTCTATTTGTCCATTAGAGTATGAAGTTGATATATGAATCAATCTTATTCCAAAGCCATTACAGTATTTGGTGTCTTTTGTCAAAAACAGTGCTATTATTATCGATCATTATGATCTCTAATATCTCAAATTTACAAACACAATTTAATGTATAAATTCCATTGCATTCCCTTTGTTATTTTGGCTAACAGAAAAGCTTCAACCAATTTCATAAAATAATTCATCGCAACGATAATAAATTTTTTTTCTCTAATTGTTTTGAAAAACGGAACTAACATGTCCAATCTTAACTCTGCGAACGTCCAAGGAGCTTGCAAAATCTAGAGTTAAGTGGTTACTTGAGTATGTTGCTGTGAATTTGATACTTGTATTTTTTGACGAATTTCATGGTATCATTCTTCATCGTTAGTCAATAATAATTCTACCTCATAATTTTAAAAGCAAAATTTTTTTCTACCACATGCATTCCATATATGCCAAGACACACCTCTCTAAGAGCGTAACCAGCCTCCAATGGAGACAGATAGCACATGTAGGATACCGAATAATCTAATCTGCATACTGTCCTATCTATCAGAGTGTGCCAACCAACCATTTTTTAAATATGTTTTGATTTGTGAATCACTCGATAGCATTTCGTCCTCAAAGAATCTTAGGTATGAAGTCATCCAAATTACCTCATCTGACACTTAAAAAACCTCATCATGTTCCTCGATACTAGGCATTTGAAGCATTTTTCTCATAGTGTAGGCATATTGCTTTGCACAACTGAATGTTGTCATCTTGAAAAGTTGATCAGTTTTTCAAGTATTTTTCCTTGGTATATGGATAACTTCAACATTATTGAGGGATAACAAGAGATCTCATACCCTGTGGTGATATTTGGTCAGGTCCGAGATAGATAATTTAAAATTGATCAGTATTTAATTGATTACTAGCTCTAAATCAATATAGACAATCAAGATGTTGATGAAATATTCCTTTACCAACTTTAAAACGATTAGTAGAGCCTTATATTCCACAACGTTGTTTGTAGTTGGGAACCCTAATATGACTAGCTACTTTATCTCGAATTTTCAGGTGAAATTAGTACTACCCCGACTCCAATACCTATCTGTGAGGATGCCCCGTCAACGTGCAACGTTCATACAGGTGATAGCCCTTCAGAAGCTACCTCTATAATTTTATATGTTTGTTATGAGATTAGCGTCATTATTTTAACAATAAAATTTGCAATGGCTTGCCCCTTTATCGAGGGTTGTGCTCTAAACTTTATATCAAACTCACTCAATTCGATTGACCATTTGATTAGGCATATGGACACTTTCGGCTTCCATATGAACTTATTTTATGGTTGATCGGCCAATACCACAATCTTATTGGGTTGAAAATAAAGTTGGAGCTTTCTCACGGCAAAAATTAAAGCTAATTCAACTTTTTCATTCATATATATTTAGTCTTCATGTTTGTAAGGATTTTACTGATATAGTATACTGGCCGCTGAATGTCCACACCTTCTCTGATAAGAACTACACTCAAAGTTATCTTTGAGACGGCCAGGTAGAGATCCAATTCCTCTTTCTTATTAGGACAAGTTAGTAAATACGGATGCACCAAATATTCATTCAACATTTGAAAAGTTTGCTGACATTCATCTGTACACCAAAAACCATTTTTTTCACTCCTTTTAATGCCTTCAAGAATGGAAGATATTTTTTAGCTCATTTCGCCAAAAATAGGGATAAAGCTGCTAATTTTCAATTAGCCTTTAGACTTCCTTGACAGCATAGGGCAGTTGCATGTCTATTATAACTTTTATTTTCTCTAGATTCACCTCTATCCCTCATTGTTAGATAATGAATTCTAGAAATTTTCCAGAAGTAATCCCTAAGATATATTTGGTTGAGTTTAACTACATTCAATAAGTTCTGAGTACTTCAAATGTCTCGATTAGATAGTTTTATTGAATTTTCATTTCAAATTTAACAATTTGATTAATTTATATTCCTTCATAGATTGCCAATTTGTGGGCTTCTCTCAATAACTAGTTGGGTCAATTTCATACTGATCAGTACCTAATATTTTTTATAGGCCTATTAATATATGAATAAATGAGATGCTAAATTATAAAAAATGTCTTATAGATGCCTGAACATATTCTCATAACATTGGTTTTTGTGACTTGCCTCACAAATGTGGCACTTGGAATATATCTAAGTTTTGATAAAGTTAAATCCTGCTCTCTCTCTCTCTCTCTCTCTCTTCGTGGGCCTAGTGTCAATAAAAAAAAACTCCACGTCACTAATTTTAAATATATATTTGCAAGTTATATCCATTTTTTCTGCTAAAAAATTAATTTTGATGTGTCATTGGATCCGAATTTCGAACAGATTCGGACTGATCCGCGTGTCCTGATTCTGGCATCGTTCACTAAGTTTGGATCCTACACACCACTAAAACGAATAGAAGGTCAGTGTGTCGGCGGAAAGTTATTCCACCGAAAACACTCCAACGCTCAAGTTAGTAAACAGCCTTCGAAATCTGAGAAGGTTACTGGAATTGAGAAGTGAAAGGGAGAAAGTGCAAGAGTGCGTGGATATCTAGATGAAAGAGAGGCAAAGCCGTCTTCTTGAATCTGGATGGTGGTGAGGTAGTAAACGGTTGTCAGAATCACATTTGTATGCCTTAGTTTTTTTGAGTGTCAGCAGAGAGCAGGGAATTGAATGTCTGTCTCAGTTGTCGTTGTGGGCGTTGTGTGAATGAAAGCCTGCGTGCCCTGAATGAGAATTCTAGGGTTTACTTAAATGATGACAGGGTGATCTTCCTTGGTTGAAAGGTGTGATCCCCTGCGTTATTCTAGATGGCCTTTCTTCTACAGGAAAGCATAAGTTGCCAAACTGGCTAAGATTGTTCCCTTCCTGGCGGTTAGCGGCTTTCCAAGTTACTTACCTTCCTTCTATACATTCTACCGTTGGAGAGCTCCAGTTGGCAAGAGATTGGGAAAATCTGGCGCCTTTCTTATGGGAAGGGCGTTGATTTTGTCAATATTTTTTTTGGGTGCTAAAGGAATTTATGGAAAGTGCTGAAAGAGCCGTTGCTTGTCGCCTGCTGGATCGTGGGCTCAAGTGGGCCAAGCCCATAAAAAGCCATTTATTTTCGGCTCATTGCTACAGTGATTTTGGTCAATACTCGAGTTAACCGTTCTGTACGTGAGTTGGCCACCCGCCTGTGTCTCAATGGTCAACGCTGACGTTGACCGTTGGGAGAGTGTTTGGGCATTTCAAGATTTGGGCCTTCACCTCCTGTTGGGTTAACATTGGAGTTGACCGTCCAACAGGCTATTTGGGCCTTTATTGACCATTGGGCCAGCCAAGTTACGGTATACCCATCATTAGGCCCCCATGATGGTTGCCAGAATTCTGACCTCCGGTATGTTCATGATGGGATACCCCTCACTGTCCTTCGTTGCTTGAAAATTTCAGAGGACTCTACGAAAGCTGGAGAAAAAATTTGATCAGATCTATTGATCATCTTTGGTCAGATCCGGAGAAGAAAATTGATCGGATCTGTTGACCATCTTTGGTCAGTTCCGGACAAAAAAATTGACCGGATCCGTTGTTAGTCTTTAGTCAGATCCGAAGAAGAAAGTCAACAGAATCTGTTGACCGTCTTTGGCCAGATCCGGAGAAGAAAATCAACCGAATCTGTTGACCGTCTTTGGCTAGATCCAGAGAAGAAAATTGACCGCATCCGTTGACTGTTTTTGGCCAGAGCCAAAGAAGAAAATTGACCAAATTCGTTGACTGTCTTCGGTTAGATCCGGAGAAGAAAATTGATCGGATCTGTTGACCGTCTTTGGTCAGATCCAGAGAAAAAAATTGACCAGATCTGTTGACCGTCTTTGGTCAGATCCGAAAAAGAAAATTAACCGGATCTGTTGACTGTCTCTGGCCAGATCCGGAGAACTTTCTATGAGCCCTGAGTGACGCGTGGCCATTAGCCGGCTTGTCAAGCTGAAAGTGGATACGTGTCTCCTCCTAGTTGGACTGCTATCCATGCCATTAATACGTCAGAAGATCTGCTTTATGAGAGGCCCATTTGGGATGCGACACGTGGCAGGAATGATGGCATGTCTTCTCGAGGAGGTTTAAGGCGTTTCACACCTTACCGTTTAAGTTTCCCTCATTACATTGAGTGTTCTCTCATGCCTCCTACTTTGCCTTCTTCGTCTTCAACCCCTTTTTGTTCCCAAAGAAACCCTAATTCCTCTGTCAACCATGGCTTCGACTTCTGTTGTCGACATCTCTTCTGTTTTTTGAGAGAGTGACGTAAATATGCTGTGTGTTGAGTTTAACATCCCAAAGGACAATGCGTGGAGGATTTCGGACAATGATAACAGGGCCTTCTCTCCACCGGCAGGGCACGTGACGGTGTATGAGACCCACCTGAGGAACTGTCTCCGTCTTCCTCTTTCGGACGACTTGCAGTCGATCCTTCAAGCTCTATGAGTCCCTGTCGCCCAACTCCATGCTAACGTCATACTGTATATTTGTACTCTTTGCATCTTCCTTCGCAAGCATTCTAAGAGATTAACAGTATCCATGGTGAAGGGGCTAGTTTAGATAAATCAGGGAGGTGAGTGGATCTCCCTCATTTCCCGTAGTGGCCTGAAAATAAACACGGCCATCTATGACTCACTGAAGAATTGAAAGAATCGGTTCTTCTTCGTGAGTGTGGCGGAGACTTGGCCCCTTGCAAAGGATTGGGGTTAGGTGTCGAAGGTGTATACTAGGACGCTATCTGTGACGGAGACGGCGTCCTTAGAGTGGTTGACCAAATTGGTCAAAGACCACATTTTAAATTTCAAAAGGGATTTCTTGGTCTCTAGAGTAGAGGTCAAGAAGGTGAACTGGGGACCGCCTTTCCCAGTTCAGAAGCTCAGGGCCCGCCACAAGCGATGATGATGCCCCCGGAGGAGTCTAGGAGCCTGCTCATCCACCCCGTCCAATAGACGACGATTTCATCGGCCCACGGCCCAAAAGGATGGTTGTGGAGACGCCCTCCTCATCGTCTTTGGGGCTCGAATACATCGCCATCGAGATTTGCAGCGGCCCCGGCAGTACCACCAGGATGGAGAAATCTTTTGAGGACCTGCCGGAGGCTAGGAGAGAAGGCGTTATCCTGGTGCAGCCCGCGCCACAGGTGGTTCCTCGATCGGCAAAGATGGAGACTTTTTCGGAGCCAGCCTGTGAGCCGTCGGCAGAGGCGCAGGAGCCGTCTATCGGCTCTCCAGTCATACAGACGCCTGCTGAGTAGCCGGTGGTTGATCTTGATCCTCTAGTGACTGCAGTGGAGGCCATTGCAGGGGAGCCTGCTGTCGCTGCAGACGACGTCGATGAGGAGCTCCTGGATGAGATTCTGGAGGAGGCCGCTGCCAGCTCCGCTCGCGAGGGCATCGCTTCGGCCCACTGCCACCTGAGCCAGGCTTGGAGGCTAGACCCAAGAGGCCTGTGCGGAGAGTCCGGGAGGTATGATCTTTCGTGATGCTTTATGTATAACTTCTCCTTTTAGACTTCCTAACTTGTTTTTTTTTTTTGTGTAGAAGGAGAAGGTGATTGCTGTCATTGCCAAGGTAATGGACCAGCGGGACCGGGTAATTTCTGACAGGGAGGCAGAGATTGCCTAGCTAGATGCGAAACTGGCGGCTTTGGGAGCGAAGCATAGGTCTAATGCCGCTGCCTTACAGACTGTTCTAGCCTATATGGAGGCCGGGAATACCAGTCTGAAGGAGGAGGTTGCCCGGCTAAGGTAGGAGAACGAGCTACTCACTGGGCGCCTTAGCCGGCTGGGAGGGCAGCTGATGGAGCTGGAGAACCGCCTGAGCCTCCGGATACACCCCCACGAGATTGAGCAGCTGATGTGGTCGCGGATGTGGGAAGAGGTCAATATGTGTCAACGTATCGCGCGGCTTATTGACCATAATTTCCTGGTGGACCTGCTGAATATGTCCAACAGCTCCGACCAGACCTGCGACAGTCTCGTGAGGGATCCGCGAGACAGTCAGGAGCCGCCTCCGCCACCCCCTTAGCATTTTGCTGATTTTTGGACTTCCCTTTGTATTTATGTACTTCGTAATATGTTTGGAAGCAATAAAATAAGATTTTTTTCACTTTGTGTCCATTTCTTTTTACTGCTTTGTATTTACATGTCTACTATACTGGAAGGCCAACTTAGTTGGTTGGCGGCCATTGTATTGCTACCAAAGGGGTGAAGTCCTTAGGCTTTTTGTAGGCGGTTGTGTTAACCGGCCGAGTAATGGTGGCTTGTGAGTGAAGCCTGGTGGCGCTGCTCAAGTGCTGACTTGGGCGGCCAACATTAGAGAAGAATTTTTCTCTCTTCGACCATCGTTGACTGAGCACACTATCTCCTCATGGAGGAAGTCATTGTGTATACTGCGCGAGCTCCCTAAGATTTTGACTACTAATGGGCCACTTGGATGACCAAGGTTTAGATCCGGCCACATATGGGCCGCCTAGATAACCAGGGTTTAATACGACCGCCAACGGGTCGCTTGGATGACCGAGGTTCACACTAGACCGATCCTGGGCCACCTGGATAACCAGTGTTTAAATACGATCGCTAATGGGCAGCTCGGATGATTGCGATTCATGTTCAACCACTTATGGGCAACCTAGATGACCAGGGTTTATTAACGAGAGGGTGAGAACCCTCCCGACTTAGGGGCAGTTTAGGTCGGGTAACCTACAAAGTAAACACATATATATATGCACACAGGAAGGGGAAAGCAGTATGCTAAGGAAACACTCATTTTGACGAATTAAAACTAGCAAGCAAATGCGTACACACAATAATATAAATACGTACCTGTGCCTTTTACTGAAAATAGCGTTTAAGGTAGATCGCTTTCCACATTCGTGGGAACAACTTTTCGTCCTGGCTCCGGAGTTTGTATGCTCCTTTTCGCAGGACGACGGAAACTAGGAAATGCCCTTTCCAATTAGGGAAGAGCTTATTGTGGCCGGCCAGCTTGCTCGTGACCTCAACGCCTCGTAGGATCAGGTCTCCAACATCGAATTATCGCGTCTTTACCTTTTTATTATAGTATCGAGCAATTTGATGTTGGTATGCTACAGTCCACATTCTGGCGGAGTCGCGGGCTTCCTCTAACAAGTCTAGGTACTCTCTAATTTTTTGGGAATTACCCTACGGGTCAAACGATTCCACCCTAAGACTTAGAAGTCCGATTTTAACCGAGATTACCGCTTCAGTCCCGTAACAGAGATTGAAGGGCGTCTCGCTCGTTAGTTCTTTCAGGGTTGTCCGGTAATACCACAGAATTGAGGGGAGCTCGTTTATCCAAGAGCTCCCTGCGTCCTCCAACTTAGTCTTTAACCCATGGAGTAGCGTTCAATTCGTGACCTTCACTTGTCCATTCGCTTGGGGGTATGCCACCGAAGTGTGGACCAACTTGATATCAAGGTTGGCGTAATACTTGGTGAAATATTTTCCCAAGAATTTGGTCCCGTTGTCGATCACGACGATCTCAGGGATGCCAAATATGCAAATAATGTTCTGGCAAAAGAATTCAAGAGTGTTGTGCTCCGTAATCTTTGCCAGTGGGATGGCCTCGATCCACTTGATGAAGTAGTTGATACCCACGATAACGAACTTCCTTTGCCCCGTGGCAATGGGAAATGGACCAAGAATATCGAGCCCTCATTGCCCGAAGGGCCAAGGGGCCTGAAGTGTCTTCAGGTCTGCAGATAGCCGGCGGTGAAGGTTACTGTGAAACTGGTAGCTTTCACACTTCTTCACAAACTCAAGTGCGTCCTTTTTTATTGAGGGCCAGTAGTAGCCCTACCGAATGATCTTGAAGGCTAAGTTTTTTTTACCAATGTACGATCTGCAAATCACGAGATGGACTTCACCCAAAGCATAGTCAGCCTCTTCGAGAGTTAGGCACCGGAGGTATGGGGTTGAGTAGTCACGGTGATATAACTGTCCGTCAACCACAGTGTACCAACCAGCTGTTTTTTTGATTCGTTTAGCCTTCTCTGTGTCTTTTGACAATAATCCGTCAGCCAGATAACTAAGGTAGGGCGTCATCTAATTTTTCGCTTCAAAAATCTGTATCGCCTCCTGTTTCTTTATGTTAGAAGTGTTCAGGATCTCCCTCATGTCCCTCGAGTACTGCTCTAGATTTTCGGCTGCAGCGGCTCTAACCAGCTGGTCTGCTTTCCAATTTTAAGTTCTGGGAATATGAACTAGGGTTAGTTTGTCGAAACCCTGGGCGTTCTCCCTTACCTTTGCCAAGTATTTGGCGAGGTGATGGTTGTTTACCCATCAAATTTTATAATTATATTATAGATGATGTGCCTTAACACAATAATAGTATTGTTATATTATGGTATAGAACTAATGTAAATTTGAAAATTAGATTTAAATTATCGAATTATGAACAAACTTTGAATCATAAAATTTTAAGCTTTGTATACTATAAATGAAAAAAGAAGTCATAACGTTGAAACATTTCTACTCAATCTACTTTGATACGTTTTGGATCTGGATTATTGAACGGGTTAGAGAATTACTTAATCTATCATAATATGTCGAATTAGAACTGGTTTGGTCCCCATTGTTTCAAACTTAGATTCCACATAACATAATCAACGAATAAGAGATCAAAGAATGACTAAAATTTACTCCATGATATATCCTCCAACACTTAAGTTAAAAATCTTTCTACAATAAGGAAAATATAAAGGAATTCAAGTTGTATATGTACAGATGCTTGTGAAAGGGGGATTGAGTTGTTAGTAGAGGGGTGAATGCGCCCAACCCACGGGCAATTTTGAGAGATGGAGATCATAGCTCCGCAGAATGTGCTTGACTAGAGGCAACTTTGAGAGATAAAGGATTTGACTTTGAAGGATGCGTCGGGCTAGGGTGCGATTTTGAAAGATGGAGGAGGATAATCATGCTTGCGGGGCCCTATTTGCTTCACATTTTTTGGGAATTCCCTTGGACAGGGGGAGCAATGGTGAACTTTCCCGCGTGAGAATGAATGCCCCCACTCGAATCCTCTCCTAACTATGTACAATGGAGAGCCTTCTACGCCTGAATGTATGAGTATCATCGTTGCCTCGGCAGCAGAGAATCCGGAGGGAGCGTGTCGCGTCCACATTTGTGAGCCTAAATCGGATTGGTTGTTTCGACAGTTGGAGGCGATACTTTGAACTCGACGAGAGAGTGAAAACCATGAGGATGAGAATGCTCCCCTTTGCCTAAAGTCTGGTCAGAGCAGCTGAATGTCATTATTTCTTCTTTTTCCCTCTTCTCATTTTCTTTGTTCGCTGTTAGGAGTTTCTTCCTTTTCTTCTTCCTCTTGTTGTCAGGAGCCCTAAGCCTCTCGAGCTCCCTTTGAATTTAAAATTTCAACATTTGGATCTTCTCTTTTTATCCAAAATGATGATGGCTACCTCCTTCATAAACAGCAAAAGGGGGCCATTGTCCTACCTTTTACATGCAACATTCTTCATAATTACTACGTAGAGGGCGTCGGACAAGCAGACCTATTAGAGGCCGTATGTGAATCATGATTCTCTAAATCAGGGGAATGATGCATTAATAGCAGCCACGATAGTTGGTCAGTTATGCAACGTCTTCTAACTTGGGAGAACTGTTGGGCTGTGCTCACGGGGCTATTTAGGGGCTAATTTTTGTTGGACTGACCTAGATTGTGCCTCCTCGGTCATGTGGTTCTTTCTACATATTCAAAATTAGGCTGACCCACGTATCTCCGAAGCTATCACCCTTAACTACTCAAATTAATAACTTGTTAGATAAATTGAAAAGCGTAGGAGAAGAAGAAATAATACCTTTTAAATGACAATCATACAAAAATATCAGATGTAACTTCTCATATGACGTCTCTTTTATCTGGTTTTGTGGTGATTTTGAGGAGGATACTGAGCAAATACCGGTTCATCGTCAGATTGCAGCCGGAGTTTGATTTCCTTGATTCGACAACGAAAATTTATTTAATATGTGATTTTTTTTATTTGTATT
>JAODPA010150279.1:0-15027 GCA_025585075.1 Nepenthes mirabilis
TGCGTAAATCAAATATAGATAATTGTTTGAATAGATTCAATTGAATTTTTGAACCTTTAAATCCAAATTATGGATATCAAGATATTTAATAAGATGACAAAAAATATAAAACTAATTATCCAAAATATTTTCTGGCTCTAAAATCAGAAATTTTTCTTTAAGATGAAAAAAATTAAGAGTTGAGAAAAAGAGAGAGAGAATGGAGAATTAAAGGGCTTTGCTTCGAGATTTTTTAGATTTACAAGTACATAGAAGGTTAGCGTTCTCTACTTGCCTTTCTAGTAAATTTTCTCATCTTTCCCCTATTTAGCGAAAATAGCTGTATTTATAACTTTGTTATAAATCAGTGTATTCTTTCTAAAGAGATATAATTGTATATCAATTGTTAAATTATATTAGTTAGAGACTGAATAGTCTAACAATTATATGAGTTCCAAATTTAATGTCTGCCTGTTGAGTGCATTAACTTTTTACTTGACTCGACTATTCATCTCTTGATTGGTGTAACCATTTATTAAACTTAATTATTCATATTTATTTACTGACTAATTATTTGGTACCTCAATCTTTTATATTATTGATAGTTCAGTCATTCGACTATTCAGTAGTTTGGTCATTTAGTCAGATTCTTTTTTGATCAGTGTCCAGTAACATGCCTAATCCATCTTTCTTCATGGATTTTGTTTGCAAGTCTTATAAATCAACGAGTTATATTGGTTTTATTTTAAATTGTACCCAACAATAGCCACTATGTTTAAATGTTGAATTTTAGTTTCGAGTATGCTAAAATGGAAATCTGAATGATTTGTTTTGAACGTCATCTGAATTCTCCTTCCAATGGAACATTAATCAATACACATCGACTGTTGATTGATTTGGTTAATCAAACCTAATTCTCTAATTTTTTGACCAAGATTTTTTTTAATTATTTAATTACTTTTCTATACTTCAAAATGTCCCATTTTGTAACTTGATTTTTGGCTATAAAAGAAATTGCCCTGATTTAATCTTCAATCAAATCTCAAGTCAACATTTGATGGAGTTTCATTTGATCTTGAATCAAATCTCAATTTTTAATATTTGATGAAATTTTTAAATATTGAATCTAAAGAGAGAGTTCTCTTTGATGCTTTAGTATTCTTTTGGGAGATATTCATAAAATTAAAATTTATTGTAGTGACTCTTTTTTATATGAAAAATATCATTATTTTTCTCTTTCATACGATAGCCTGAATTGGAGTGATTTTCCTTACGAGTAATTTCCTTTGATGCCCTTCAACATCAGTTATAGAGCATCTAGATTTCTATCAATATATTGAGAGGATCATCTTGTTCAATGTCTCTTGGCTTTTGTGCTATGACAATTTTCAAGACATAATATAAACCATAGCCAGGTGATTGGATGTTGTAATTGAGGGTGGTGGTGAACCTTCTAAATGTTCTTCTCCTCTTACTTCTGCTTGTTAGTTCACCTCCTTTCTTCTTTTTTCCTTCAAGTCAAATAATTTTTGGAGTTTATCTTATAAGAATGCATCTTATACATGAGTGCATCTATAAATAAAAAAAAATTTTTCTCATTTAGGTCGTAGTTCATAACCCATGCCTTTCATAATTTAGACTTTATTTATCCATATGAAATTATAAATCGCTAAAAATTTAGATTAATAAACTATCTAAATAAAAAATCTTCTTCAATTATTATTTCTTAACATCTCAACATTCTCCAGATTTTAACTTAGTAGAAATTTAACTATTTGACATTCTAAAAACTTTGTCTTTTGACAATATAATTTTTGACAGTTTAATAGTTTGATCATCAGTCCTTTAGATAAATCGGTCCCTTAACCAAATAATTAGAATTCTAAATAATTAGGGTTAATAGATTCATTCCTTAAGGTGAATTGAACTTTCGTAGTGTAATTTCAATAACTTTCTTAATAATGTCAAATCCATTATTACTTCTCTAACTCAAAGGATCCATTAATAACATATTTAATGTTGTGACAGATAGGTTATTTTTTGCATAATTTTTAATCATTTTGATATCTGACTTTTTTGTTTATAAAAGGGAGGAAGATGTGACACCAATAGAGTAATACATCATTTGGATCAGTATTGCAATTGAAATGTATCGTCTACAACTTCAATTGCTCTTTTAAATTTTATCAATTTTCATTTTCCTATTAAAACCCCAATTGTATATTCTCCTACACTTTCATCAAAATAATGGATTTCTGATTTCTCATAACACCTAGAAGTGCCTTGAAGAATGTTATCGACATCATTTTTTGTCTAACCATGGATGATGTATTGGACCATTATAATTGGTATAAAATTTCCTCTGTTATTTTCTTTTGAGTCTTTTCATTTGAAGAGAGAGTTACTCTCTAAGAGATGGTTTCATGGTTGTCTATGAGACATATCTAAAGGATAGTTTTTGAACTCCCTTTGTAAGGAAATTTATAGAAAAACTAGAAACCCTGGAGACTATAATTGTTCGTCTCCATCCCAATATTATTATATATATTGTAGCACTATACGTCTTTTTTGGTCAATGAAATCTTCATTAGACCACTGTGTTGTTAAAGTGATTAATCACTTTAACCACGAGAGCAATTGAATATCTCTAACTCTCAAGAAGGGGTTCAAAATAAGTGTTAGAAATTTGTCACTTCAGTGAAAAATTGAAGAGACAAGCACTTCATTAATGTTCCCAATAATTTGGATTTTGTCAAATAAATTGGGTGACGTTAATTTAGCATTTTTTGGCATGATTCTTAAGAATGAATGTGCTATGACTAGATCTCAAATTGATATAAAAAAAATGTCACCAAGTTGCACAAAATCAAAAATTTTTTAATTCAAATCGCTCTGACTGCGGTTAACTATTACGTTATTTTTGAGAGAGAAGTTGTTGGCGATGTGCTTCCTCGTCATTTCAAAATGAGGAAGGGTGGCATTTTCATAAGTTCTACCAAGGTTGTATTTGATCAGCCAAATGTCCAGACAATAACTTATAACTTTTCTACAATTCGGATGTTGATGAGGTTTTAAAGATTGTGGATGAGGTTTTGGCTGAGATGGCTAACATGGGAGCCAAAAGATTTGTTCATCCAACAATTCTAGCCATTGTCTCTTCTTTCATTAGCTTTTTAGAGGAGATGCCTGACTTGAATGTCAAAGAAAGGATTCTCATCGTTCCCACAAAAGAGGAGCATGGTTCTCTGTATCATTTCTCACTTAAGGATGATTAAGCCAATACTCCTATCATTGTAGAGTATGGGATTCCTACCATTTTTGTCTCCACTACATTTGTTAAGCCACTGTCTAGTTTTTCTACAACTCATAGCACTTCTTCCAAATCAAAGAATAATGTAGATATTCTTAGAGACTTTGCCTTTCATTCATTTCCATCTTCTTCAATACACATAAGCTCTGAGACTTTATATGGAGCCCTAAGTTTTGAGATTCCTTTGTATAGTAGGTGTGCACCTCTTCTTTGCTAGAGGCACTTGCCTATGCCAAACCCTGACCAGATAGGATCATCTTCATCAGGTTTTGCACCTAGAGAATGTTGTCTAACCTAAGGGGTGCCCTCTAAATCTTTAACTTTAAGTGATTCATTTGTATTTAAATTGCCAACTCAAATATTCTTTGTAGTCTAAAAACCTAGTGTGTGAGATAAGAAGCAAGCTATATAGTCAAAACATTGAGATTGAATGCTTGTTTCTATCTCAAATTGATCCTTTCGTGGTCCAGGATTTAGAGTACAGAGCTATGTTTGTTGAAGCTAGGGCATCATCCTTTGAAAATCATTCAATCCATTTTGAGAAAAAAAGTTCCAAATGGATGTTTAGGTCTTGTGATTATACTAATCGAGTAACTCACGTTAAAGACCATGCCAGTTCTCCTGAGGACAAAGCACTTGAAGCTGAATGATGCATTGTAATAGCTATTGGTGCCATAGATGGACTAAGAGCCGAATACTTAAGGTTTAAGGAGCTACTAAGGAGAAGTATTCAACCTAAAATCCAAATTCTGGATATTATGATATCTAATAAGAGGACAAAAGATATAAAATTAATTATTTGAAATATTTTTTGGCTCTAAAGTCAAAAATTTTTCTTTCAAATGAAAAAAATTAAGAGTTGGGGAAAAGACAGAGAAAGTGGAGAATTAAAGGGTTTTGCATTGAGATTTTTTAGATTTGTAAGTATACAGACGGTTAGGGTTCTCTACTTGCTTTTCTAGTAAATTTTCTCATCTTTTTTCTATTTAGCAAAAATAGGTGTATTTATAACTTTTTTATGAATTAGTGTATTTTTTCTAAAGAGATATAATTGTATATTAATTGATAAATTATGTTAGTTAGAGACTGAATAGTCTTATAATTATATGAGTTCTAAATTTAACGTCTACCTCTTGGGTGCATTAACTTTTTACTTGACTCGACTATTTATCTCTTAATTGGTGTAACCATTTATTAAACTTAATTATTCAGATTTATTAACTGACTAATTATTTAGTTCTTCAATCTTTTATATTGTTAATAGTTTAATCATTCGACTATTTAGTAGTTTGGTCATTCAGTTAGATTCTTTTTTGATCAGTGTCCAATAACATGCCTAATCCATCTTTTTTCATGGATTTTGTTTGCAAGTCTTATAAATCAATGAGTTAAATTCGTTTTATTTTAAATTGTACCCGACAATAGCCCCTATATTTAAATATTGATGTATGCTAAAATGGAAATCTAAATGATTTGTTTTGAATGTCATCTGAATTCTCCTTCCAATGGAACATTAATCAATATACATCAATTGTTGATTGATTTGGTTAATCAGAACCTAATACTCTAATTTTTTGACCAATATTTTTTTTAATTATTTAATTGCTTTTCTTTACTTCAAAATGTCCCATTTTGTAACTTGATTTTTGGCTATAAAAGAAAATGCCCTCATTTAATCTTCAATCAAATCTCAAGTCAACATTTGATGGAGTTTCATTTGATCTTTAATCAAATCTCAATTTTCAATATTTGATGAAATTTTTATTTATTGAATCTAAAGAGAGAGTTCTCTTAGATATTTTAGTATTCTTTTGGTAGACATTCATAAAATCTATCTTAGTGACTCTTTTTTATATAAAAAATATCATTATTTTTCTCTTTCAAACGATAGCCTGAATTGGAGTGATTTTCCTTATGAGTAATTTCCTTTGATGCCCTTCAACATCAGTTATAGAGCATCTAGATTTCTATCAATATATTGAGAGGATCATCTCGTTCAATGCCTCTTGGCTTTTCTGCTATGACACTTTTCAAGTCATAATATAAACCATAGCCAGGTGACTGGATGCTGTAATTGAGGGTGGTGGTGAACCTTCTATATGTTCTTCTCCTCTTATTTATGCTTGTTAGTTCACCCCCATTTCTTCTTTTTCCCTTCAAGTGAAATGATTTTTGGAGTTTATCTTATAAGAATGCATCTTATACATGAGTGCATCTATAAATAAAAAAAATTTTATTTTCTCATTTAGGTCGTAGTTCATAACCCATGCTTTTCATAATTTAGACTTTATTTATCCATATAAAATTATAAGTTGCTAAAAATTTAGATTAATAAACCATCTAAATGAAAAATCTTCTTCAATTATTATTTCTTGACATCTCAACATTCTCCAGATTTTAACTTAGTAGAAATTTAACTATTCGACATTCTAAAAACTTTGTCTTTTGACAATATAATTTTTGACAATTTAATATTTTGATCATTAGCCCTTTAGACAAATTGGGTCTCTTAACCAAATAATTAGAATTCTAAATAATTAGGGTTAATAGATTCATTCCTTAAGGTGAATTGAACTTTCATAGTGCAATTTCAATTACTTTCTTGATAATGTCAAATCCATTATTACTTCTCTAACTCAAAGAATCCATTAACAACGTATTTAATGTTGTGATAGATAGTTCGTTATTTGGATCATTTTTAATTATTTTGATACGTGACTTCTTGGTTTATAAAAAGGGAGGACGATGTGATACCAATAGAGTAATACATTATTTGGATCAGCATTGCATTTGAAATGTATCATTTGCAACTTCAATTGCCCTTTTAAATTTTATCATTTTTCATTTTCCTTTTAAAACCCTAATTGTATATTCTCCTTCACTTTCATCAAAATACTGGATTTCTGATTTCTCATAACACCTAAAAGTGCCTTGAAGAATGTTATCAACATCATTTTTTGTCTAACCATAGATGATGTATTGGACTTTTATAATTGGTATAAAATTTCTTCTGTCATCTTCTTTTGAGTCTTTTCATTTGAAGAGAGAGTTACTCTCTAAGAGATGGTTTCATTATTGTCTATGAGACACATCTAAAGGATAGTTTTTGAACTCCCCTTGCAAGGAAATTTATAGAAAAACTAGAGACTATAATTGTTCGTCTTCATCCCAATATTATTATATATATTGTAGCACTGTACGCCTTTTTTGGTCAATAAAATCTTCATTAGACGACTGTTTCGTTAAAATGATTAATCACTTTAACCACGAGAGCAATTGAATTTCTCTAACTCTCAAGAAGGGGTTCAAAATAAGTGTTAGAAATTTGTCACTTCAGTGAAAAATTGAATAGACAAGCACTTTTTCATTAATGTTCCCAATAATTTGGATTTTGTCAAATAAATGGGGTGACGTTAATTTAGCATTTTTTGGCATAATTCTTAAGAATGAACGTGCTATGACTAGATCTCAAATTGATCTAATAAAAAAAATGTGGCCAAGTTGCACGAAATTAAAAATTTTTTAATTCAAATTGCTCTGAATGCAGTTAACTATTACGTTATTTTTGAGAGAGAAGTTGTTGGCGATGTGCTTCCTCGTCATTTCAAAATGAGGAAGGGTGGCATTTTCATAAGTACTACCAAGGTTGTATTTGATCAGCCAAATGTCCAGACAATAACTTTTCTACAATTCGGATGTTGATGAGGTTTTAAAGATTGTGGATGAGGTTTTGGCTGAGATGGTCAACATGGGAGCCAAAAGATTTGTTCATCCAACAATTCTAGCCATTGTCTCTTCTTTCATTTGCTCTTTAGAGGAGATGCCTGACTTAAATTTCAAAGAAAGGATTCTCATCGTTCCCGCAAGAGAGGAGCATGGTTCTCTGTATCATTTCTTACTCAAGGATGATTAAGCCAAACTCCTATCATTGTAGAGTATGGGATTCCTACCATTTTTGTCTCCACTACATTTGTTAAGCCACTTTCTAGTTTTTCTACAACTCATATCACTTTTTCCAAATCAAAGAATAATGTAGATATTCTTAGAGACTTTGCCTTTCATTCATTTCCATCTTCTTCAATACACATAAGCTCTGAGACTTTATATGGAGCCCTAAGTTTTGAGATTCCTTTGTATCGTAGGTGTGCACTTCTTCTTTGCTAGAGACACTTCCTATGCCAAACTCTGACCAGATAGGATCATCTTCATCAGGTTTTGCACCTAGAGAATGTTGTCTAACCTAAGAGGTGGCCTCTAAATCTTTAACTTTAAGTGATTCATTTGTATTTAAATTTCTGACTCAAATATTCTTTGTAGTCTAAAAACCTAGTGTGGGAGATAAGAAGCAAGCTATATAGTCAAAACATTGAGATTACATGCCTGTTTCAATCTCAAATTATCCTTTCGTGGTCCAGGATTCAGAGTACATAGCTATATTTATTGAAGCTAGAGCATCATCCTTTGAAAATCATTCAATCCATTTTGAGAAAAAAATTTCCAAGTGGATGCTTAGGTCTTGTGATTATACTAATCAAGTAACTCACATTAAAGACCATGCTAGTTCTCTTGAGGATAAAGCACTTGAAGTTGAATGATGCATTGTAATAGCTATTGGTGCCATAGACGGACTAAGAGCTGAATACTTAACGTTTAAGGAGCTACTAAGGAGAAGTATTCAACCTAAAAAAAATTGATTCTCTAGTCAACTCTAGATTCAATGATGGAATTGATCTTTATAAAATGATAGTCTCCTTGGTCATCGTTGACATTTCCATTGTCTGTTTGAATGTTAGGAATTTTGGTGCTTCTTCGGCCCCTTGAAGTTAAAAATTCTGAAGAACAATTGAGCTCACCAGCCCTAAGTTTTGGATCCAAGGATCAACTATAGGATTGCCTACTAATTTTAGTCCTTGAATCTTCAAATTCCATGTTGTTATAAGAAGGATGTAAATATATATTCAATATATATGTATATATGTATTTTTGACCTTTTTGTTTTTAAGTTTTCATTACTCTTTGAGTTGATATTTATCAGGAAATTTAGCCTCCAAGCAAAAATTTCTAAATATTTAACCATTAGATGGCCGAATTAATTACCAGTTAAATCCTTTAATTATCGTTGTTGCTTAAGTAAATTCTAATATTCTTGTATATTTGACTGCAAGATGGCCGAATTAATTGTCAACTAAGTCTTTCGACTATCATTGCCAATTAGGTAAGTCCTTGATTAATTATTTGACTGATCGTGTATATTTTATGAAATGGCGTATTGACACTTATGCGTGAAAAGTATTCCTAAAGTTTAATGGGTCAGACAATTATTACAAGCCTAATCTCAATTGATTTTATTCGGCCCATCTTTTGACCTGTCAAAGGGGAATCAAACGTTTAGTTTTCATGCTCCCGAGTCTTTTGGAATTATTGGTCTGTGACTATACTTGGAGCCATATGATTCTATTGAACCTACACCATGCCTGTTCCCTTGAATCAACTCAATTTATTAACAATATATTCAAATTGATTGTTTGGCACAAGGTTAGTCTTGGTAATATCAACAACACACAAACATGTGCAATGATAGGAGACAGATCAAAAATGTAAATTTATTGATAACATGAAGAAAAATTAATTTATAACACATAGTCACTCTAGAGTGAGGGACTAGACGTACATTTAGATTCTTAGGCTAAATTCTTATTAGAAGTATTTTTTGAGATGAATAGTATTACAAGTTCGAGGGATCAACTTTCTATTTTGAGCATGTTATCTATACACCCCATTACAGAGTATTGTTGACACTCGAAATGACCTATATGCCACATTTGTTTTGAAATATAGATTAAAAGGTGTTTCAGAATGGGCTCCCTTGGAGTTTTTTAATAAGCTCAAAGTACAGAAGAAAATTTGTCCACCCAAGTGTCTCCAACTTTATCCAATTCAGTCTTTTATCTATTGAGAATTATTCAATTTGTTACTTCTACTTGCCATTTGTATGTAGATATGATATTGATATATGAATCAATATGTAATGAAGCCATTACAATAACTTGTGAATCTTTTACTTGAGAATTGAGTACTATTGCTAGTCACTATGACTTTTGATATCCTAAATTTGTAAACAATATTTTGGCATACAAAATCAATTGCATTTTGTTTTGTAGTTTTAGCCAATGAAGAAGTTTCAACTCACTATGTGAAGTAATCCACTACAACGGTAGTAAACTTTCTTTGTCTGGTTGTTAGAGGAAATGGGTCCAATTTCTCTGGTCCTCATTATGCAAATGGCTAGGGGGCTTGTTAAGTTTGAAACTTTGTATGTGGTTATCTAGATACATTTCAGTAGATTTGACAATTCTCATATTTTTTAATAAACTTTAACCCATCATTCTTCATAGTTGACTGATAATAGCCTTGTTTTATAAATTTGAAGGATAAATTTTTCTCTCTCAAATTCTCTCCACATATCTCGAGATGTACCATTTTGAGAGCATAATTGGCTTCCATTAGAGCCAGACATCTTATATAGGGCATTGAATAACCCATTTTGTACATGATTTGTCCACTAAGGTGTACCAACCAGTCATTTTTTAAATGTGTTTGTCCTTGGTGGAATCGCTCCAAGGTGTTCTATTTTCAAGATAATTAAGATAAAGAGTCACCCAAGATATCTCATTGGTGACTTAGAGAATTTTATCTTATTCCTCGATGCTAGATTCTTGAAGCACCTCTCTCCTATCCCAAGCATATTGCTTCGGGCATTTAGACAATGGTATCTTAAATAGTCATTCAACTTTTTAATTATTTTTTCTTAGGATATGGATAATTTTTACCTCATTGAGGAATGACAAGAGATCTTATATCTTGAGGAGGCATTTGGCCATGTCTAGGTCAGATACTTTGAAAATAGCCAACACTTGATTGACTACTAGTTTGGAGTTATTAAAGACGATCAAGTTTTTGATAGAACAATCTTTAGCGAGCTTCAAGCATGTTAATTGAGTTTCATATTTCGCCACTTTATTTATGGTTGAAAATTTAAACATGATTGAATATTTTATCTCAAAATTTTGGGCGTTGTTAGCACTTTTTGACTCTGTTGTCCGACTATGAAAATGTTCTATCAACGTCCAATGACCATGTGGGCAGTGATTAATCTAGAGTTACTCCCATCTGTTTGCTTGCTTCTTCCAAGATTGGGGTCTTTGTTTCAACTATAAAATCAATGAGGTCGTGACTCTTAATAGAAGGTTGTGCTCAAAACTCTTTGTCAAATTTTCTTAACTCAATCAACCACTTGATCAAATGTTTGAATACTTATTGTTTCTGTAAGATCCTTTTTAGCAGTTGATTTGTCAAAACTATAATTTTGTGGGCTTAAAATACAATTGGAACTTTTTTTCAATGAATACTAGTGTTAAAATAACCTTTTCCGTTTGTGCATACCAAGTTTGTGGGTCTACTAGAATCTTGTTAACATAGTGTACTAGCCTTTAAATCTCTACTTATTTCCTGACCAAAATAATACTAAAGGGTTTTTCTAAGATGGCTAGGTAGAGTTATAATTCTTTGTCCTCCTTTGGACAAGTCAGCAACGGTAGATGTGTCAGGAACTCTTTCAACTCTTGAAATGCTTGTGAGTATTCATTTGTCCATTGATAACTATTTGTCTTTACTCCTCTTAGTACCTTAAAGAACGACAAATATTTTTCAGCTAGCTTTACTAGAATTCGGGGTAAAGCGATGAGTCATTCGATCAACCTCTGAATTTCTTTAATAATTTAGGACGGTTTCATATCTATTATGACCTTAATGTTCTATGAATTCACCTCTATCCCATAATTGTGAGATAATGAATCCTAAGGACTTATCAGAAGTTACCCTGAAGACGAATTTGGTTGGGTTCAATTTCATTAGGTATGTTCTATGTACCTCAAGCATTTTGGCCAGATTGTTAATATGGTCATTGATAAGTACGTTTCTGACAAACATGTCATCAATATATACATCTATATTTCTTTACTCAAATATTTTGTTTACTAGCATTTGATATGTGGTCCTAAACTTATTCAAGCCTAACGACATTGCTTTATAGCAGAAGGTTCCTTGGTTAATCATGAATGAGGTTATCTTCTCATCTTTTGGATTTATCTGATTGTACCTGACATAAGCATCTATAAGGCTTAGTAGCTGGTGTCCTGATTTGGATTCCACCAATTGATTGACCCTCGGGAGTGGAAAGCTATCATTCAGACTTATTTTATTCATATCTGTGAAATTAATATACATCATCCACTTTTCGTTACTCTTTTGATGAGGACTATATTGGATAACCAATTCGGAAAGTTTACTTCTTTGATAAATCCAGTATCAATTAGTTTCTTAACCTCTTTGCGGATTGCTATGAGTGTTCCATAAAACATTTTCATCTTTTTGGCAAATTGACATGTATGCAGGTGTAAGGCTCAACTTGTGAACTATGATTTCCATTTGAATGCCTGGCATGTTCGCCAAAGTCTTGGAGAAGACTTCCATGTAGTTCCATAAAAACTCAATTAACTTCTATTTCAGATGTTGGATAAATGAATAACCGATATGAATATATCTATTTGGGTCCATTGAATTTAGAGGAATTTGAAGAGATGACTCTCTAGGCTGAACTTGTTGAAGAGAGGTTTTCTCTAGAAGATCAAATTCCTTAACTAGTTGTGGAGGAGTCTGGCTGCTGGTTTGTGTCAAGTAGTAACTTCATCTAGTGACTTGATCTCCCATGACTTCCTTGATCCTTTATCTAGTTGGAAATTACATCTTAAAGTATGGGATTGAAGTTACTACCCCAAACCTTACCAAGCACGAACAGTCCAATACAGCATCGCAAGCCAAGGAAAGATTAACAATTAGAAATGTTAACTTATAGGAAGCCATTTTTGGATATGTTTCCAATGTAACTTTTAAATGCACCATTCTCTTTGCTTGGACCAATTTATTGTTGAGTCTGTATAATGGTCCATTCAATATTTCTATTTGATAGCTTTTATGCCCCTATTTAATGAATATATTGAAATAAAGAATTTTCAATGAATTTCTATTATCAATAAAAACTCATTTTAGTTGGTAGTTATGAACTCTATTCAAAATAAGTACAGATACAATAAAATGGTTAAAATTGAAAGAGATTACGTGTACCATATCACATTTATCAAAACTAATGATATTATTTTCTATCCTAAATTTTTGTTACTTATTGGTGGAAGCCTTTTTTGAATGATCAGGAGCCAATACACTAGTAGGTTTGTTGACACCTTGTTAATAACTCCTATTGCCACTCAATTTTTTGGCCACTTAGCCAGCTTCTTGTCATTCTTTTCATTAATTGGGGTAGACTCAAGATTTTACAGATATTTATTGAGATATCTCTTTTAAATTATGGTCTTAGTCTCTTTCTGTAGTTTTTAGTAGTCTTCAATATTATGTCCCAAAGTTTGATAGTAAAAGTGACACTCAGAATGATCACCTCCTTTCATATTCTTAACTTGCGTGGGCCATTTGAGAAATTTTTTTTTTCTGAATCTGTATTAGAATATTTATTTAAGTGTCATTTAATGGCATGAAGTTCAACGAATTATACTCTCTATGAACTCCTAACTCTATTCTTTGTTACTTCCTACGATCCCGAGTAGAGGAGTTGTTGGCATTTCCCTTCTTCCTTCTACCATTTGACCTTGGTTGATACTCATATTCTGAGTGTTCTGGAACTTTATTTCATTGGCCTCTTCTGTCGTAAAATAGGCCTGAGTAATAGTTTCTACCTTTATAAATGTATTCGGATCTTATTAAACTAAATATTTACAAAAGTTAGCCTGTTGTGTGGTAACCATGAAGGCATTTTACTTTATATCATTGATGAGTTTTGATATGCCTCTAGTCATTATATTAAATCTGGCTAGAAAACACTTTAGGCTTTCATTAGGAGGTTGTCAGATTCTGACAAAGTGTTAGTGTTGCTTTTATTCCTTCCGACCGGAGGTGAATTAGAATAGGAATTAATTTGTCAATTCTTAAAAAGATCAAATTGAATTTGATTTTAACCTATAGAACTAAATTATTATATCTCCCTTTAATGTTAAAGGGAAACAGAGGCATAACGTTGCATCCTTCAGATTCTGAAGCCAAGCAATGTCCGAAAGTGGTCCAAATGATCAATTAGATTGATGCTTTTGTGATAGGGCTCTTGTATTGGGATTTCAAATTTATGGGAGAGTCGATATCTCTTTATTTCCTAAGTAAAAGGTATACAACCTAATTTGATCATTTGCCTAATAGTGTTTCTTCAAAGAACCCACTGTTCAATTCATTTTATTCTTTCATTCACTTTCTCCATGGAAGCAATTCTTTTAACAATAATGAATATTCTTAACTTCGAATAATTAATAGATATGCCCAATATCTACTTAGTCGGAAAGGTTTTAGGTATGATACTGCAGGAACCTTTCTCCCAATCTAACGAGCAACCTTAATCTCGGGTATACTGATGGTTTTGTCTCTTGAAACTCTCTTCCCTGACTTCGAAGTTTTTTCATCTTTTAAGCCAAGAAAACGTAATGTAGATAGGTGCCTCAAAAGCTTCCAAAATCATTGACTGTGGGTGGTTTCCATTCAAGATGATTTTCTTTCCTCTTGATCTCCTTTTGCATGTTGATGCATGCAAGTTGAGAACCTTTGCCTTGTGAATTCGACCATTGATTTTATCTCATAAGAATTTTAGCATCTTTAACATGTCACTTATTTGGGAGGTTATCGCTCAGATATTGGGATTGGATGAGGGGTGAGCATCCCCATTGCTGCCCTCCTCTTAGTGAAGCCATGAGATGGGATATCTTTTGTCGGTTGGCTCGATTGTTATTGTACTCTCGTGTTTACCATTTTTACTTTATAGAAGGAGAAAGAAGTTTTTTGGTTAGTGTGATCTTGATTAGGTAAGGACAAATTGTTTAACCACGTTTCTATAGACGACGTAGTGATGCACATATCAGATTTAGATATTTGTCTAAATAAAGTCAGACTAAGTTTTTAAATCTTTAAATTTGAATCCTATTTATCATAACACTTAATAAGAGGTCAAAATATATAGAGTTTTTTTTCTGTAATATTATCCAAAATTCAAGTCAATAATCTTTTTTTTTTTTAATGGGAAGATTGGAGGGTTTTATTTTAAAATTTTTGGGAATTGCAAGTGTATAGAGGATTGATGCTTTATACTTTTTCTTCGCAAAATTTCTCCCTTTCTCTCTTATTCAGGAAAAGTAAGTATATTTATAACTTTATTATCAATCAGTATATCATTTTCGAAAAGTAATTACTATGCATCAATTGAAGAGTTATTTTGATTAGAAATTGAATAGTCTAACCGTTATATAAATTCTAAATTTAGCGTCAGTCCGTTGGACGTATGATTTGATCATTCATCACTTGATTTATGTAATTGTTAGTCAAAATTAACCGTTTTAATTTATTAATTGGTCACTATTTAGTGCTTTGGTTATTTATATTATCAGCTATTCAGCCATTTAACTATTCAGTAATTTGATTATTTAGCCAAATTTCTTTCCGATGAAGGTTCAATTGTTTGATTCATTCATCTCTCTTCATGAGTTCTTTATTTTTGGGCCCCATAAATTAATGGATCAAGTTGGTCTTATCTTAAATTATACCCAACAATGTTAAATCCAATTTTCTATTTT
>JAODPA010150290.1:0-15027 GCA_025585075.1 Nepenthes mirabilis
AATATTAAAAAAGATGAGTAAATCTTTTTATTTTTTTTTCTTTTCTCTCTTTGTCTTCTTTCTCTCTCTGTGTCAACAGTCAAAAATTTTAAATTTTAATTTAGTAAGTCATTAATCTTAGCAGAATAAGCAAGTGCTTTTATAGTAGAATTGGCACGTGTGTATTCCTTACATGCTTTTCTAGACAACCTATTCTCATGCCCTTCTTTTGCTTTTTTTTTTGTTGAGATTGGCATTTGCTCATTTATCCATCATACTGATCTTACACTATGCTCCAGTGAGTTTAATTGCTCGATTGATACTCGTTTGAATTTCGGTTCATCTTGGATGAATATTGTGTGAATCTCCAGTGAATTCTGTGCTCAACTAACCATAAACCAACTCTCGATTAGATATTGCTTGATATCTCTATACGAGTGTGCTATTAGATGATATGTTAATGGATGTGATTGGCCACCGTGGTGGTGAATAGAGAGAGGAGCACTGGCCGTTAAAGAGGAGAAAGAGAGAGGAGCGCTGGGTGCCGTAGAGGAGAAAAACAGATGAGCA
This sequence comes from Nepenthes mirabilis, assembly GCA_025585075.1. Lineage (NCBI taxonomy): Eukaryota > Viridiplantae > Streptophyta > Magnoliopsida > Caryophyllales > Nepenthaceae > Nepenthes > Nepenthes mirabilis. The sequence continues at coordinate 550 of JAODPA010150290.1, forward strand.
TAGGCGGCCAAAACAAATAAGAAAGAATGCTGAAGAGGAGAAAGTGGGAATGATGGTTCAAATTTTTGACCTAATTTTTTGACTTAGGATAGGTAAATATTAGCCGTTGAATTGAAATAAAATGAAAGACAGTAATATTTATAATTAATCATTTGATAAAATTTTAAATCCAACAACTGGTATTCTATTTTAAAGGGACTAAATATGATCCGTTGAATCTCATCCAATGAATCATAATGGACAAAAAAACGCATCCATCTATTGCCACCCCCGATTCCTCCCAACAAACCCAATGCAATCCACGGACACCTCTTTGATGTTTACCCCCCTCTCTTTTGATATTATTTCATTTTCCTTTACAAATCATTGTGCATATAAGAAACCTATTTTTAGTATTACAATTAACATTTATCAATAGTATTAAAACAAGACAGGAAAAACATTACTTCATAGTTGGGGCTTATTTTTTGTTATTTTATGTGATGATGAGTATCATAAAACATGATTTTACTTTTGTATTATTGATTTTGATAACCCTAACCATGAGCACTAAAATCCAAGCAAAAGGTTAAAGGTACTAGACTTATTACCCAATTTATAAACAAATGCTTAAGTTAAAATCAGTCAAACTGGAAGGTAAGAAAGAGAAATTGCATAGGAAAATGCTGTTAAAAGGTAAGCTTTTGGCTCTAAGTATTTTTATAGGAAGTTAATTGTCTAAAAGACAAGCTTTAAACATTATAAAAATCTGATAATTGAATGTTTATTTACTTACGAGTTGTCAAGTGTTATTGAGTTTAAGATGTGATAGCTCAAGATCAAGATGAAATTGCCCCTATAATGTTTATAAGGTTTTATTTATCGAGATGATCTGGTCTTGGATGATTTAGTAAAATTTTTTGCATTTAATGAATCTAAAAATAATTATTGAACAACAAGTTTTCTATAATTATTCATTTTAATTCATTATCTGGCTATTTACTTAGTCTTCTTAATTATTATGAATAAATAAAGTCTTAATTATAACTCCTAATATAATGAATCACTTTAGAATAGCCGATGATATTGAACGATGCATTTCATAGGTCGGTGTGATATACTAGTTGATGTTGATATTGTTGACTTTGATTATTTAACTAGATTATTAGAATTGATAATCTACTTCTTTACACGTATTCCTTAGTTTGACAACATCCAGTTCAAACAAACTTCTACCATTTACTTTTTGACAATCCACTGTCATAATATGATGATCCCTTAAACTAATTATTTGACAGTCGACTTATTTTGATCGGATAGTCCCATGGATAAGCTTCATCGATATGGATCACCATTCCGACAAATCCATCTGCTGGCATTTGGTTCGAAATTGGTATGCATTTATTTTTTATGCCAGACCTAAGGACACAACTTTATTACTTCATATGAGCAACACACTACCGTAACAATTTAGGAATAATTTCATAAAAAAAAAAAAAAAAAAAAATTCAACAGAATTATGTGAATCCAATAGTAGTGTATCCATCCATATACATCAACATAATACAGAAATCATAGAAGAAAAAAGACAACATTTTTCATTACTTGATAATGGTTTACAATAATAATTGTGGAACTTAGGAGAACAATACATGAGAAAGAAAGAATGAAAAGAAAAGAAAAATGCAGATGAGTTCTTTTGCTTCTCATCCACGGAGTGTCACACCTCAACTGAAATAGGTATAATTCGACAACCCCACGTAACAATACAAGGATAATTTAGCTGTCCAACAGTCTATTTTCCAGTTAGCGAACTCTTGAATCAGCAACTGTAGCCAGCAGATGGAACCGGATCAGCTTGCGCTGGATTGGAAACAACTACCTTGTGGCAAGTAGAATGACACTAACAATGCCCTGCTGATCATTGATAATAGAGATCAGCAAGGCTAAAGATCCCGCAGTTGAGACAAGGAAAACCTTTAAATCACAAAATGAAGCCGATGACCGCCAAAATCTTGGCGAGTATCAGTCCAAATGGCATATTTTTGTTGGAGCCGTTCACACTCAGCTGCCCCGCATTGACGAACTCATCCTTGCCAAAAGCTACAGACACATTCACAGACAATGAACCTAAACAACAAAATTGAAAAACAAAGCATAGTTAATAGAGGTCCAAGATCCTTTCTTTCCTCCCAAATGAAAATCTACTCGTTCATTTTTTTAAGATATTGCAGTATGGGAAAATTTTCTAATGAACTTCCTCGCCGAGCAGCCATGAGCAAGAAAACAAGCTTCTAGATTCTACTTTTCAAAGCAAGCATGAGAAGAGAGAGAGAGAGGGAGAAGGAAAGAGTAGTAAAGACTGTGTTTAGCTAAGACTTACAATCATAGTTAGCCCACCCAATCCGTTGATGAGCCAGATCGTAAACGAAGATCTTATCCTTGAGAACAAGGTCTGCAGTCAATCAACAAGTGAATCAGCATCAGATAATAAAGAGTTTTTTGTAAACATATTATTGATCACAGGTGGATTCGTGGTAGTCAAACAAAAGCTTCTAAAAGTTCCAAGATTCAAATGAATGCAAAATACAAATTTTATGCATCGGATAAAATGGAAGATCTAATCAAAGCTATTACACATCTTTATGATTAATATTTCAATTTCCCATCTAATATAATGTCAACTACTTAAATTACCATAAGAAAGTACAAATTTTAAATAAATGTGATTTACTTTGAACTTCAAAACATCTTAATGCAATATCCTGACTCAGTAATTGCATTATATGGGGATGTGTGTTTCAGACACACCCTAAGGAAGAAAAGTGATGTATTTATCTAACATGATGTGTTTCTGATGAACTTGCACAAATGCCGGTATGGAACACTTTGTTGTTGTACTGACTTTCTTGTTGTTCTCGTAATAGTGAAGTAAAATTTACACACATACAATGTCATAATTATAGGCATATTGGGAAAGGTTCCATTTTAAGCCTCAGAAGCATCAAAATGATATGAAACTGACCCAACTGCTAAGTCAACCATTTTAAAAGGCCTAATTTTGACCCCAAAAAAAAAAGAAAAAAAAGTTGCTACAATATCAAGGTCATAAGTCAAAACCATTTATTGACCACGGGAAGTATTTGAGACAACACCCAACCACCAACTTCATCCCATTTTACAGAATATCTCACATTTCTGTACATAACCCAGATAAAAAAGCAGCAAATGGCCTGAGGTTTATTCACTAGAAGATCATATCATAATGGAAAGGATGATCACTTCCAGAAAAGGAAAAGGTACTAATCATACAGTCGATGATTAAAACAACAAAGCATAGAAAAAATGAGAATTGGGGAATTCAATGGGTCAGAAATACAGAACCCGGAGGAATTTAATGAGAAAAAACAGGAAAATTCTTCCCCAACCTGAATCTTTGTCACAGTATTCTAAATAATATCTCAGAAAGAAGAGAAGGGATTGCATTTTGGTGTTGTTTAGCACTCGTTTGTGCCATCTGATCTATGTTTCACTAAACCAGTTTCTTATAACACACACACACACAAGTAGCATCTGCTCTATCCCGATGGAATATAGAAATAAGTGACACTTTCCATCTCTATGTCATGACTGAACGTTACAGAACATTCTATCCACCAAGATCTTTTACTAACCTCCTAGAATTGTTACTCCTTGCTCTTGAACTTTCTGAAAGCCCACGCACCATGTCGCAGCACCATCCTGTCACGATAAAATGGCTCACACTTAGCTCCTGCATAAAAGATATAAATATTCTACAGGTAAGGAGCAAGTTAAGTAACTCACAGAAAAGCCCATACGAACAAGGTATTCATCTGGTTTCAATACCAGGGTAGCACCACCATCAAAATTTAAGCTGACAAGAGGAAAGATCTCACTTATGCTGGAGAAAGAAAAATAACCAAATCAAACGTTAGAATTGCCATGTAATCATTCAGCCACCATTTTAAGACTAAAAATTAGAATGAGAATTCAGAAAACTGATGCACAAATTAGTTGACCTTGTAGAGACCAGGTAACATTGGCTTCCTTTAAATTGAACGAGGTTCACGGATTGGATGACAGCACCAGTTATCTGAACAAGAAACAAAACAACCAAAATTTGAGGGAACAAAATAAGTAGCAATAAATCAAGAAAAAATCATATTGCTCTTTTATACTCCATGATATTGAAATAGTTTTGATTGCATATTTTGCATTTACATAACCATCATATGCAATCATCACCAAAATCATGTTTTTTCACTGGAATGATTGGGAGGGAAGTTGAAGTGATTTAAACCCAAATCAATGACCTAGGCAATTGGGTAATTGACCACAAGCTACCAGCACATATAGTCGTCCTAATAAGCTCCAATAGCACAGTCATTAGGAACCTTCAAGATACCAGTTCTACATCATACAACATTAGTCATATGTATAGTTCAACAAGGTTTAGTTAGGAAGACTAGGAAGGAATTCAATCATACCTAATGCCACCATAACAGCAGAAGAGATTTTATCATCACATCATATTTGTCATGTGCCAATTATTCAAAAAAGGAAGCCCTTTTTCCTCTAAAACAACTAAAATACTGCTTGTATTGATAAAATTATTAGTATTGGTATCGATTATGATAATATCGGTATCAAACATATCGGATAGTACGTATCAGTATCGAATACATCAGAAAGAAAATAATTTTTGAACATCATAAGTTGATAAGGTCGTATCGACTGATATATGACTAAATATTAGTCGCAGCAACTGATATTTTAAATATCGTCCTATATATCACAACATATTGCCAATACAAAAATTTATTGTGATATTATCGCAATATAGGGAAATGTTGATATCAAAGAGCATTGGTACCAATCCATGTCAGCCAATACTTGTATCAATGCATCCCGTCTTTAAGCCGTTAAATAAAACTCCCGAAAATAATGAAGAAAGATATCTGACACAGGTTACGGACATGTAATTATGCTAATAACCCTTCAATGTGAATAAGAAAACAAGAACTTACTGCGTTAACGAAAGGATCATAGGCTTCTTCAACCAGATACGCCAATGTTGTTCCAGAGTCCACAATTGTTCCTTGATTATTTGATGTTGCAAAAACTGCTGGATCAATGGGCAACAATTGCCCATTGACAGCAATGCTCTGCAGGTTCAGATTATAATGAGGCCTGAAATTTTCAGATTTAGAGCAGTTAAACTTCCAGGCCATTATCCCTAAATACGGATCACAATGGGAGAAGATCCTACAGAACACAATTGACTTCAACATAGATTCAAACAAATGAAGAAGTTGAAGATGACAGTTCTTGGATTTGAATATTCAAAGTCACTATTAGATCAGCATTCACAATACCACGCGTTGACTAAGGGGAATAGGTACGTATACACCATTGCAGTCAAAACTCCTCTCCTACTCCATCATGTTTACGTTCCTTTAATTTAATATGGCTTCCTATTTTTTGAAACCGCCAAAAAATATTTCAGAGGCAAATAATGCCAAAGCAGGATTCTTGAGAGTGCCATCTTGTACATGTGCAAATCAGACATAACAGAAAGCTCACTGAATGATTATGAAATGGTCAGTGCCAGGTCTGGTCCTTATAGATAAAACGGTTTGAATAAGAGTGTATGAGACATGACTGTGTCCGAATCATTAATGCTCCAGAAGGGGCAAAAGCAGATTATTCTACCAATCCTAAATTTTCAGGTGTTCTTCAGATAGTAGAGAAAAAACTAACAAAAATGCTACAGTCAGATTAATGGATCCTAACAAGCAAATAATCCATAGATGACTACAAAACCATTAGAAATTTCCTACATAAGGAAAATACATACTGCGATGGAATAAGTGGGGTGTACATGATGCGTGGGTCCAAGATCTCACCAAGAACCAATATACCCCCACCACTGCCCTCTCCTTTCAAACAATGGGAGAATACTCTGGGTGCTATTCCTCGATTTGATAATTGAGATATAACCGATAAAGACTGCTGACCAAAACCGAAGATCCCATCAATTGCTCTATCCGGCTTAATTAAGTCCCCAAACTGATACGTGCTGCACCTGCTCCAGCACAACCAGCAAATGTCACAGGCTCCCACAAGGGGAAAAAGAAAACCAGGTTAGTTATGAGGGCATAGAACTATCAAGCTAAAGCTAGCATATCTTGAAAGACAGAAATCAGATAAATTACGTTCCCTTTCCATCTAAAATTGGGGGAAAAGGGGGAAAAACAAAAAGATTAGCACCATTCTTCAGGCCACTGGTCTATCATTGCATTTTTTTTTTTTTTTTTGTTGTCTTTGGCGAGGAACTTCTTTCCCACAGCATTTCTTCCAGTATCGGACTAAACCCCTCTGCCCTTCGGATTCAAAGCATCCCCTACCAGTAAGTCGTGCAAAAGGCAAGAACCAAACCTAAGCCCCTGGCCAAACAACGATATCCCAAGTCTCCCTTACCTCTTCATCAACTTCCATGTGGGTTCATTATCTTAATAAAAACTGCTATAATTGCAAGTGCCACACCTCTTCATTATACCTCCATCATTCCCACAGCAAAAATACTTCTATATTAGTCATAGCTACCATGACCATGAGTAAACAGAAATTCATTTTGCACAAGTCCATGGTTTGGTTGCAAATAAAATGCAATATTCTGGCCTGCAAAAAGTCAAAAGAACTCACCCAAAAATGATAGAGGCTGACGAGTTAATGACCATTGAGTCCCCCAAAATAATGTCAAAGAATAGCATATCAGATACATAAAATCCTGATGTCCCACTTCCATCTCCATATTGGAATGAATAAATGCACGGATTAGGCTGAGAAGAACACTCGGAAGTTGTTATGCTGGAGCATACTGGGTCTGAACATGAGACTAATTTGGCAGTTGACGAGCGGGCTGTATCAAAGAAATTAAGCTGAATCTTTCAACAGAGAGAGGGAGAAAAACAATGCTGTTAGATAACATATAGAAGCTGCAAAAAATAACATAAACATAACGCAAGAATTCAAGGGGAACATACTCCAAGTCCACTTCTTTGTGGGCAATCGCTGCAGGAATTGCAGGTAACCCACAGGATGTCACTTCCAGTATCAATCTGCACATTGTATTCCCTGGGTGGTGTTCCAAGTTTGACTCTTGCAAAATACAGCCTAAACTTTTACCAGCAATGTATTAGACAAAGCAAACAAAGACAGAAACAGGCAAACAAACAGTGAATTTAAACAATGACTCAAAACAACAAAAATAAATAATCCAAATTAAGCAATGACTAGTTCTTCTTCAGCCAAAAAAATTCCGAATTCCATTCAACTAACAGAAACCCACTAAAATCATTAGAAAAGGCGGTGGGGGCAAATAAACTACGCCTACCACAGAATTAAGATACTGGCAGCAGGTTGAATAGTTGCAAAGTCTCAAGAAATCAGTAAAACTTCACCAATCCATAAGTAAATACATATTCCAACCAACAAAAAGCTACAAAACACCACATATAAGAAAACCGACAAATTAAACTGCAAATTGAAACTAAGACTCAACAAAATATTCTACAGGCCAAATTAGACCCCATCAATTATTTTCCATTGAAAACTCGTATTTCATTAAAATTTCAAAACAGTTCCAGACAGGCATTACAAAGTGAAAGAAAAACAAAACAAACAAATCTCCTGCCGCACTTAAAAATACATGCAAGATAAGGGACAGTATCAACGGCTCAATAAACCTTCAAAACTCCACCATCCATAAGCAATTACACAATCACCAAAGAGCTACAAAAACAGCAAACAGAACCAAATCCACAATTTAAAGTTCAATCTAAAGCTGCCCATAAAGCAAGAAAACAGAAAAGATTAAAAAAAAAAAAAAAAAAACAAGTTACCCAGCAAGGTAGGGATCAGAGGTACCCTCAACACGGAAATCCACCACACCACCACCAACACCTTGCAATAATCGGGGGTGCCGGGCCCTATCCCGGGCTCTAAGGACCTCAAGCTCCATCCTCTGGTTAACCGGAAAAGCCCTTTCAAGGGTTAAAAGACTGGATGGATAAATGCTGCATACCACCGACACCGGCCAACTCAAAACGGCGGAGATGAAAATGAACGTTAACCGGCCCAGAGTAACCATCGCCAGCACTAGGATTTGCACAAAATCTCTGAAGAATATGAATTGGTTTGAACTTTCAGTGGCGGAGATTAAAGACATATATTTCTTTTCTTCATTCTTATTCAGTGAAAGAAAGACACAGATTAGTTTTATGTCCCCTGGTAGGCACTGCAGTATCCGTGGGCTTGCTAAGGACGACTGAAGGGCCGGATGCTGGGGACGAGAGTAGATGGGAAGGTGGTCAATTTGATATTGCTTAGTGTTGCCGTGGGTCAATTTATTTCGGAAGGTCAAAATGCACCTAAGCTAAATGGTGAGATTGGCATCCATCATGGGTAAAATGAACCTTATGGGAAGTTCAAATTTGTGCGTTGTACACACGCCTCTTTCGACGCACAAAGCAAGGAATTTCATAGAAAGTCTGGGTATAAGTTATTCTCAAGATGGATTCCTAATATGAACCAAGTGGCTTGGAATAATTCTTCGTTGCTTTAGTATTCCTGGCCAAAAAAGTACTACTGAAAAATAGTTTCCTAATATATTGAAATAAATACAAATACATAGTCATTGTAGTTTGCAAATATATATTAAAAAATAATGAAAGATACTGTTATGCCTTAATATGTGTTTTTTACAGTCTACTATTAGTACTTCAATCCCAGTTATTAGTCTATAACAACATATAAGATTATCCTAATAGTTGACTCATTAATTTTTGGAATTCTAAGTCAACCTGGACTAAGGAAATCAAAGAAGCCAAACAAGTGAAAATTCCTGCCTTTTACTACTAATTAGCATTGTCTTATTTTGTTGGAAGCAGATTTGTTGAGCAAGAGGACGAATTTAGACCTAATAGCATGGCTGACGTCTAATCCCGGAATACCAGTGACAACCAAATCGTTTTCAAACTTTCCAATAATAATAGTGGAGCAACGGCTCATATAAAGCTATCTAGTTGGCATCTTTTCTGGCCACCAAAGGACTGTCACAATCTTATTCAACATTTTTCATCTACATAGTAAAATAAAATACCAAAAGCATTATCAATTAAAAATAAGCCTTGATAAGTCTAATAATAAAGTTATAGAATCCGGCTCCAATATCACAACTCAAGCCATTAGAATAGGCTAAAAAGGCTATATAGAAGATCATCAAAAGGGTCCATCATGTGAAAGGTCATCTTGTTAGAATATTTTTGGTTAAAAATTGTCAAATATGTAAGTATCGATTACTGCATAATAATTAACTAATTATTAAGATGTGAATACATTCTAATTAGTTCACAGTAAAAGAATAATATTCGAAAAGATTTTTAAGACCGCTTGTATAGTAGTAATTTCTATTGTAATAAGTTTAGCGGAACCTACTTTCTTTTTAATATTCAAATTTAGTAAAATTCAAATTATACTAATAATCTTACAAGTTTAATGGTATCCTTGATAATCATTACAAGTATTGTCATTGAGTTGTATTTACGCATGAAATCTAAGATAATGGTATTTAGTTGTCATGGTATTTATATAATTTTTACTCTCCATTTGTATGGTTGTTCAAGATAATTATTATTTATTGCGTTCTTAATTATATCACTTGATGAGTTCTGACTCACCCTTGTATTTTTTTATTTCTAAATTAACACAAAATAAAAAAGCTAGTCAGTGATTAAATACTAATGAGAAGCGTATATGTAGAGAATTATGGAATCTATTTCTTATTTTATATTAATCGTGGCAATATCTATTTTTGAGATAGTAGTAGGATATTTATTTTTGGGGTTGCATTCCTTAAAATTTGATATATCTGAACATTATTATTTCATTTATCTCGTGGCTGGCTGAAGCAATGAATTTTAATATAGTATTATTACAATTATATTTTATTTATGATAGATATTTATTAGTGGGATTTCTAAGTAGTTAGTCTAAGTCGGATTGGCTGATCCAAGTTTGAGTGACCAGAGGTACTCTTTTTGTCTGCTACTTGGGAGTTCCTTTTATTTCATCACAACTTGGCACCTCCAATTTCAGATTTTTATTGAGAGGATCTCCAACAGTTTTATGTTTTAGAAGAATTGTTGGCTTTCCTTTAACGATTGTATTTAGCTAATATTCTCAATCCTTTCAAAAATCGATAATTATTGGGTGTCTATATTTATCATCACTAAATCTACAATAAAAGGATTGAAAGTATCATTTGAAAATTCTAGTATGTCCCTAACTGTGAGAAGATCTCTATTAAGGTGGCATAGAGTAACGTTTGCACTCCCATTACAAATGGTGGTATGAGTCTCAAGAACTTTATTGTATGAAATAAACCTTTTTTAAGTTAGATATTTCTAGAGGCCGGTGGTTGGAATGACTGGTCTATTTGTGTGGATTGTGCTAGGCATAATGCTTTAAGGTCAAATGTATCTTAATTATTAAAATCCCCTCAATAGGTTACTTGCAATTTTCTTAAAATTGTTAAATTTTATGATTCGTTTAAACCTTTTGTGCAACACATTACAAGTAATTGGAAATACACCTTCCTATAGTTCAGTTTTTGGTATCTTGTAGGTCTTCTTAGTGTTACTTTTCCTGATTGTATCACCCTTAGGATGGGCATCCACTATTATGCAAAAGTTGACTCTTTTATCTCTAGTAACAAAGGGAGATGGCCGCTATAGGCTCCCTTTTTTGTGGGCTTTATCATTAGATCATAGAATTCTACAAAGTCTATCATTTGAGACCTCAATTTGAATGACCTTTTCTCTATCTAGTTTGCGCTTTTGGTCACATTATTTTTTATGCTTTTATTTTTTAGTTGGCTATTAGAGACCGTCTTAGGACTTTCAACACCCATTGCTTCTTCCATTTTCCTTCTTGTTGTTTGCTTTGTAGAGTTGTAGAATTAATCAGTGTATCACATTTTTATCAATTGTGAGGCTACTAAAATATATTTGAAGAATTATTTGATCAAATAACAGCTGAGCATGGCCATATGATGGCTAGAGCAAAGCTATCAAGTGGGCAATGAACAGATGGAATATTCGGTCAAGCGTCCACCTTCACTTCAAATTAGTTTGCATAGCCATAACTTACTCTATTTGGAGCGATCGGAATATCAATATTTTTTATATGTATTTTTTTGCTTTGATGGGAAAAGGATTACTTGGACCATTCTCAATTTTCTATCGCTTAAGAGTATGCATTGTGATAATGAATGTCCACTACAATGTTTTTTTGTGTAGTTTTCTTTTTAGTTGTTTTTCCCTATTGCTTAAGGCTCCATTATTTTAAGCATTCCTATTTATATTGGTTAGGTCGTAACTAACTTCTTTTTAATATGTTTCAATGATTTTGAGTCCTTATACATAAATTTTTTGGATGATGTACATATAAGGTATTTCCTTATCAAATAATAATAATAATAATAATAGTAATGGGTCACAAGGTATTAACTTAAAGATTAAGACCAAGTAAATTAAAATAAATGCATTACAGTATAAAGTATTAATTATATGAGCTTCGAGGCTTATTTATAAAATTCCATGAAAATGAACTGTGGTAGATTTATATCTAATTATATTTAGGTCTGATGTCTTGCCATCTGGATCTTCAGTGCTTTACCAGCCTGACCCAATGGTGAGATTTTACTCCCTACTTTTTTCAGACCTTGTTAATCTGATTTCTCAAATGTCTTGCTTTTGGTTGGCATGTCAGATTCAGTTACTATTTTTCAGTAAGTAAATAATTCAATCAATATTGAATTACTTTGGTGGGCATTTATATTCTTAAATATTAGCGGGATGAAATTTTATTTAGTTAATGATAATTAGTATGGAATTTATTTAACTTATGGTAGAGGTTATTTTTTGATGGGGAGAATAACAAAATCTTGATGAAGAGTTTCAAGGATCCAAGCATAACCTATATATGAGGCATGTGCATTTCATTGCTATAGCTACAAAAGTAATGCTGAGAATGTTGGGGTTGGACCCAAATATATACAATTCGATGCAGCGGAACAAAATTTAAATTTTTCATCAAACGTCAACTACCAAACTCATGAATACAAAAAATACAATGATATATAACACTTTTAATGTAAAAAATTCTTTTCAATTAATAAAAAATTACGAGATAAATTTCAAACAAATTTATTATCAAAGTGTCGATTATAAGTAACCCCCTCCGAAACCCAGTCACTACAATTCCAAGTGAAGAATGGTTAATTACAACTCCCTCAATACATCCAATAACTCACAAAAGAAAGTACAATAAGAAATAGAAACAACTAAACAAAATATACCCTAGAAATTTATTTCAAAATAACGTGCCCGACTTTGGTGAAAAATAAAAGTCAAATAGGATTTCAATTAGATGCCGAACCTCTTCATCTTCTTTATTTTTCTCTTCTCTCTCTATTTACGGTGCTCCTTATATGAGAACTAACTTCAGAATATCTTAAAAACACATTAGGCATGTTTTTATATTAAGAGTCATGCTCGAGTGCTCGTCAGGGGAGGCCTTGGGTGCGGATGCCATTGTCTTGGCGCTTGAGCGCCCATTAGGCGCTCACCTGCTAGATCTAGCACCTCGGGCACACATCACGCATGCGAACATTACAATCATCGCACGAATATCGTGCGAACTCTCTGATGACTATCCGTTTATTATGAAACTTACAAGAAAATGACCAAAATTTAACAAACTTTTCCTCGTGACCTTATGGGGGATCCTTCTCTTTAACCGGCAACCGTCATCACTTGCTCTTTATCAACTTTCCCCCCAACGGGATCATTGCGTTGGCCTTCACAAGTTTTAATGGTAGCCTCTTCTACTCCACCAAATTTGGGGTTTTCCCACTCCCTTTCGACTTCTCCTTTACAGTAGAATTACTTCTTGTCAGCCTCCTCTTCCAGTCACCTTGAACAATATCCCCATTGGCCATCTTGATGTTATCTTTGGTAACCCAAACTATCATCAAATACCGGTCTGATTGCTTACTTTTTCTTACCACAATTAAGGCACATTTAGTGAACTTCCACTGGCATTTTCTGAATACCATGTAAAATCCTTCTTTATCGAGCTTTCTGATTGAAATCACATTCAACCGCAAATTCATGGCATATCACACACCCTTCAACACGAGTTTCGTCCCGTTACTTTTTACGAAGTTAACATCTCCGATACTAACAACCCTCAATGAACCATCATTATATATCTTCAAAACCCCATAGTTCCCAAACGTTTAGGTGGTGAAGAGGAACATCCTTGATATCGTATAGTTTAAAAAACCGTTATTAATCACCCAATTCGTCTCTTAGCTCAGAAAGTTCTATGTTTTTCTTGAGTGGACAATTAAAAAGTCTCCACAGGAAGTGATAGAGGCTTGATTATTTTCGTCATGATCCCTCCTCTCTTGACGCGCACCTCCGCCCTCCTTTTACTACTTTTTCTTGGAGCGATTCTACTTCATATAATCATTCTTACCATAATAGAAGTACTCCATGTCTTAAAACTTAGACTGGCCATTGCTCCTCTCCAATTTGTTACTTTGGTTCCTTAACACTTTCTCTCTACCTAGAGTCATTCATAAATAAAGAAGTAATGACCTCATCCAGGTTGAGCGTGTACTTTTTAAACAATAGCGTCGTGACAATATTATCGTATGAGGCCGAAAAAGAAGTCAACAATACTAACACCTTATCTTTCTCATTGACCTTTTCATTAAGTGATAATATTTACATTAAAATCTAATTGAACTCATCCAAGTGTTTCTCGAAACTTTTTCCTTCTGACAAATGAAGACCATAGAACTTTTTCTTCACATGTAATCTTGTTGTCAAGGATTTGGTTTTATATCGACTTTCAAGCTTCATCCATATCTCTGTTAGATTTGACAAGTTAATGACTTCTAGAAAAGTATTATATGCGAGATATAACTTGATCGTATAATTAGTAAAATTCATCATATCTTGTCACTCCTCGTTCTTCATGTTCTCCGATTTATCCTTCTTACTTTGAAATACTTTTATCATTTTGTTTTAAGTCAAAATATTTCTTACCCTTTCTTAGAAAAGAATAAAATTATTTTACCCATTAAATTATTCAATATAAAATGACAAGCTCCTTAACGATAACGCTATCAAATTAAAGTTTTATAATCTCTTTCTGATACAACTTGTTGGGGTTCGATCCAAATACACACAATCTAATACAGTAGAATAAAATTTAAAATTTTCGTTAAACGTCTGTCACGTCCCGTAACTTGATCTCGATATTAATACTTACTCAATATTAATGAACTGAATAATCATTTAATATTCTTCTAACGTGAATTTTATACCATTACTTTGACCAATA
>JAODPA010150301.1:990-12412 GCA_025585075.1 Nepenthes mirabilis
AAAATTATAATGTGTGATTTAATTACAAAATTATTATTCAATTTACATCAAAATATTATAAAATTATAATTATCGATTATAATTATAAAATATTCCGTGCAGATATTATCAGATAAAAATTTTCACACATTCAGACAATAATATCATCATTGTAGTTGGTGGGGTTCTTATGGTTGAACTCAACTATGGATAAGATAGAATGTAGGCTAAATTTGAAATGAATTTAGACTAAATTTAAATAAACGATTATAATAATTAAGACAAATTTGAGTCAAATTAAGAGGGCGCATTTATGGTGGGAAGGTGCATAAAAAATTTGCCAAATATAAAAAATTATACAATATTTAGATTAGTGGGTCATACTTCCAAATAATTAAGAGGATAGTTTATAAAAAATATTAGTATTTACACATAATGGGTATAATTACTAATGATCAATGATGATAGTTCGTCGAAGGATTCAACTTATAATATAATAGAGGCCCAATCGGCCCATATGACCTAAAATCGATGGACGAGTCTGATAGTTCTATTCAAGTAGTTTAGTCATTGAAAGAATGCAGAACCAACTCTAATCAATCGAAGCGATTTTCTTTTCTTATCTGATGGACGATCTCAGTCACTGGTTGAAAACCGCCAATTGACCGGCATCTTGTCCATCTGACGATTTATTAAGTGGTTGACAAGAAAAGTCAACCGCCCCCTAACTTCTATATAAACCCTTCATTACTAGTAAGAAAAGGGAAACGGTACTCAACCAAATAAAAATTAACCAAAGATACATTTAAGATGCTTCAAGTGCATTTTCTTTCATTAAGACGTTTTCTGAAAAGCGCCCACTACAAACAAAAACTATTTTTACAAGTATTTGTACTTACATCCTTTCCTTTTTTCCTCAAAGAAAAATATTGATTTGAGTATCGGAGGATACATCGAAAAATGAGTCTCGCCAATCATTTAACCGTGCTTTATTGTGTTGTATGGGATTCAAATTAAGAGCATACGAAAATCGAACCCGCTTCAAACCTGATGCATCCTTGGTTCTTAAGTTATGATATGGATTAAAGGGCCTTCCAATATTCTGTTTCGGGTCGAACCGGATCCAGTCCGATCTCCATCGCTATTAATTTAGAATCTACGCACCATAAATTACAAATAAGAGATTAGAGGATAGCGGTAGGTTGTTTCACCGTAAATACTTCAACGCTCAAATCAAAAATCTTTCGCAATGAACAAAGAGATACACGCGTTGATATAAATGTGACGAGAATGAAGCTATGCAGAAATGAGGGGAGTGTGTGGGACGTTTGAAGAGGTTTGAGTTCCATGAGTTGCACTACTATGGGAGGCTCACTATTGCCGCCGTGAAGTGGTATTGGCTCAAGGGAATAGAGCTGGTTCTTTCTCCTCGAAGCTTTGAGCGCTGGGTGAAGGATTGAATACTTGATCTCTGGTCATCGTTTGGGCTCTCTTAGGAAAGTTTGGAATGGATTCCAAAATTGGTCATTCTCCCCGTAGTAGGAGAGAGTATTTGTAAGCTCCTTTGGGGAGGCTTTGGGAGCCAAAATTCCCAACAAGTGGCTTATTGAGATTCATCAGTCGCTGCCCGTTGGCGTTGGCCAACAGTGGTAGTTGTTGCCTTGTGGAGGCGAGGAAATCGCTTGTCGGGCATGGTCAGCGCTTGGCCTGCTAACTTTGCTAGAATTGGTTGAGTGGTTATAGGGGCAACGCGCGCTTTGGCCTGTCAGCATTGACCTCATCTCCCATTGGCTTGCATTTTCTAAGCCAATACCTCACGCGCTAGCCACCTGCAACCGTCCCTACAGACGCGCGCGTGCGCTATTTGGTTGCTCATCTGGGATGCCAAGTGGACCACGTCTCTGGATTCTTTGGAACACCATAGTTGGGCATGGGCCCTTCCGTTGGGTCTCATTGATCCTGGCCCAGTTCCATGCTAGACCCATCACTAGGCCCCATGCCTGGGGATGGCCCATTACCAGGGCCTGGCATGTCAAAGGTGGGTCTCGGCAACTATCCACAAGGGCTTCCTTGAGATGCACTGGTCTTCGTCTCTCAGCGATGCTGTTTCCTTCCCCATATGAATATGCAACCTTTCAGGGGCGCTGTAAGGATTCAATGCTCTGTTGGGAAAGATTCGTCGTCTTGGAATAGACTCCACATTGATAGCTTTCCTATTTTCCGATTGATGGCCATCAGGTGGCACACCTCTCTGGGAGATCGTCAGACTTTTGTACAACTATAAATTGAAGGGTTCCCAGTTTGGGTGACTCGCACTTAACCATTCGTTGGTAAAGCGATGCGAAGTCCTTGTCTCGTCCTACGACCTGTGAAGCTCCACGAAGGAATCGGATGGATTTGCAGGGGATTTGCAGCCGCTGTTGAAGCCTGTCATCACACCCTTTCCACGGATGCTTCCTTGTTGTAACGAGGGTGGCTCGACCACTTTCTAGTTGACGTGTTCCTCCTCTCTGGCTAGCCAGGACTTCCAGCCATGAGGGAGCATGGTGAGGCTGGCATGTCATTTTTAGGGATTCCATTCCCTCGAGAGCATGCCATCGTCATCTCTTACCTCGGTTGGTCGTTCATATATGCTGCCTGAAGAGGGGGCAAGTCCCGAAGTTCCATTGGGCCGCACGTGGGTGCGTCGCAGTTCCTATGAGACTCCTAATGGATGCCTTTCCTTCCCCTGTGGCAAACCCTATCTCGCCAGAGGTATGGGATCGGCAGCCACACCGTTCCTCCAGGGGGAATCGATGCTAGGGTTGATGCAACAAGAATGAGGTGTTGTACATCTATGCCCTAGGCTAATCTTGTGGCTTAAAAGCCGGTGTGGCCGTCGTGGCTTTGTGGATTCCCAAGTGCGTCTTAAAGGACGGAGTAAATTGGCTCTTCTGGGCCCAATTTCTTTGTTGGACGGAGTGGCTTTGTGCTCGGGCCGCTCTCTTTTGGACGGAGTACAATTGCCGGAGTGGATTGAGTCCGGAGTGCCTTCAATTCAACATTTGCCGGAGTGCCCTTTGCGGAGTGAGTCTCCGGTGTGCTTTTTTCGGAGTGCAATGTGCCAAAGTGATCCTCTTCCGGTGTGCATCTTGGTCCGGAGTGCCTTTTGCGTTGGGAATGCATTGTGCCGGTGTGATTTCTTCTGTCGGTGTGCGTTTTTGGGCTTAAGGGGTTGGAAAGCGATGCATCCCCTCTGGCTTGTGATGTACTGTTTTTTATTATCTTTGTTTTTGTAGACAGTTGACCTCGTAGAGGTTATTTTGTACCTTTGAGTGTACTAGCTGCTCGGGGTATGCCTCAACAGTTAATGTTTTATCCCCAAGTCAAGATACTTGGTGATAAAACATTAAATTTGTAATTTTTATCCCATTAATCCAAAATACTTGCTTACCAAAAAAAAAAAAAAAAGCCCTAGGCTAATCTCTCCCGGGAGTGTCGTTATTCTGAGCTTCTTGTACCTCACTTTATTTCTTTTTCCTTTGTACTTTTGCCGATACAAGCCTTGTATTTTGTAATGAACATTTCAATTAATAAAAGCATTAGTTTTTGCCTATCATATCTTGTGTCATTAAATTTTCTTTTTCGTAAATTCGCACAATATAACTCAAGGGCAGTGGGGCCCTCTCACCACCATACATGCTTGACTGCTCGCTTATTATGAGTGTCCAGTTGATTTCGGCCATCCTTGCTAGTGCCCATCCCTCAAGTTTGTTCTTAGACCGTCGGTGGGATGGCCTGATGGGAATCCCTTGCAAGCTTGCGCCGTCCATACCATGCCTTCGCTGGTTGATTGATATTGATGGAGGGTGCGTCAATTAGGTCTCGTCTGCATTTAATGCACAGGGAACCACAGGGCCGTTGCGTCATGATAGCCTTTCTTGAAAAAGCGCAATGCTTCAGGGCCTCGTCACATAGAGGGATTTTGTTGAGCGGCAGAACGCCTTTTCTTAGTTGAACGACACTGTCTTTTGGGGGAAGCTTTTGCTATTTAAGTGCCAAGAACTCCTCCAATTTGGGCATCCTTTTGCTGCAGAGAGGCGCAAAATCTAAGTCTGCGGTTGTTCCCTTCCTTTTCATTGCAGTTACGCTAATGGCCAACAGGGTGCATGACGTTGTTCCAAGGCCATTGGCAAGGTCGTCTTTTTCTTTAGGATCTGAGTCTCCCACCGAGGAGTCTCAATGGAGAGATCAAGGGTTGAGAGGCCATGACAAGGATGGGCCTGCCACAGTGGCAATGGAGGGTTACTTCTCGGAGCCTTCAGTTGTTGGGCCGACGAGGTTCCTGAGAGCACCACTAGGCTTTGAATCTGAAGGGGCATCCAACTTCTCTCAGTGCCGAAGACCTAGGGGAGTCAGTTTGCCACTCCGCCGTGTCCTACGAACAATGGAGGATATTGAGGTCCTCGTGTAGGTTGTTGTTGCCAAAATCAAATAGACCCGAGCACGAGTGGCCCACTTCGAACAAGCATGGTAGGAGGCGGAGATGAGAGCGTCACAGTTAGCCAATGTCAATTCACAGGCCCAAAGCTAGATCGCCTCTCTTCAAGAGGGACTTGAGAAGTGCAGCTTGGAAGGAATGCATCGTCCATGCACGGCAGGAGGCCTAGTTGAGGTCAAGAATCCGACCAGAAGAGCTGGCTCCCATGTTAGAAGGGAGGTTTCAGGAAGGCGATCAGCTTAGCCAAAGAACATCTTTGTTGGCGGTGCTAGACTTTCACATGGGCCTCTTGGACTCTTAGAATATAGGTGCCCGGACGGGCTCGGAGCTGACCGAGTTCATGACTCCCAATCCCACTGAGCCTGGAGGGGGCAGATAGTTATATTTTTTGACCACTGGTCGGCTTTTCCTGTAAAGAAACTTTATTAGTGAGATTGCTTAATAGCATTTCCTTATTAACAAAGCAATTTATCTGTTGCAATTTGTCGCGTTCGGATGACTCGTTTATCCTTCCAGCCTGAATTCCAATGGGGTTACCATTGTCGCTTCTGATGGCTTGTATCTTCGCATTAAATGCGTAGTGTGACAGTTCAAATTTAGCAAGCAGCTGCGGCATGAGTGGGGGTGACAGTCTGTCAGGCACCATGATTGGCTGCCTCGGATAGATGTACCGTGCCCTGCTGAGGGGATGCGTGTCATGGTCATCATTCGAGGCCACTTTTGCATTTTTCCGCACAGCGCCACTTGGCCTTTCCAAGCACTGCCAATTTAAAGAGTGCTTCCTCCCATTCTTCACACTGTGGTGTTCATTTGCTTCAAGTATGACTAAGAAGAAAAGCTTTCCTTCTTCATCCATTCGCCAAAAAGTAACCAACATTAAGTCAGTCCTCTCGGCGAGCGTCATCGCTACTCTTAGGGTTGAGTACCACATTTCGAGTGATTGGGTCCATCTACTTCCTGGTGAGGGAGGTAGGTTGAATGCGCCCCCTGAGGGATTCATTACGGTGTAGGAGCACCACCTGTGGGGCGGACTTCATTTTCTCATAGATCTGAACCTATATGGAATCTTTGAGACACTAAATGTTTCTCTAGCTTAGCTTCACCCAACGCCATCTGCTATCTGGTGACTATGTGCGTTTTCGTCAGACTTCACAATGGTGGGTTTGGCCCATGCTCGCTAAAGGTAATTTTTTGCTTTTTCCAATCGGAGGATTGTCTTTCGATGTCTCCTCGCACGGGTTTTAGCTTTCGGGGTACGAACTCCAATTCGATGAAGAACTGAAAAAATCATTTCTTCGCCCTGATGCTCCCTCCAGAGTGAGAGTTTTCATCCGTGTGGGGTCCTGTGACTGATTTCTTCTCTCGAAGCGTGAGCGAGGAGGAGATGAGGCAGGAGAAAGATCTGATCAGTAACATACAGGCTGCGATAGAGACGTTTTTTCATCTTTTCCACAGACAATGCCAATGATGCGATCCTGGTTCTCGGGTTGTGATACGGATTAGAGAGCCTTTCAATCTTTCGTTGCGGGTCAAACTAGATTGAGTCTGATTTCCGTCACTGCTAACCTGAAACCTGCGCACCACAATGTACAAACAAGATGTCAGAAAACGACGAAAGGATATCCCACCGTAAACATTCCAACGCTTAAGTTAGAAATCTCTCACGATGAACGGAGAGATGCACGAATTGATGTACACGTGATGAGAATGCAGATATGCAGGAATAAGGAGAGTGTATGGGACGTTTGAGGAGGTCTAGCTCTATGGGTTGCACTACTATGGGTGGCTCACTATCACTACCGTGAAGTAACAGTGACTCGAGGGAAGAGAGCTAGTCTTTTCTCCTTGAAGCTTTAAACGCTGGGTAAGGGATCGAATGCTTGATCTCTGCTCACCGCTTGGGCTCTCTCAGGGAAATTTGGAATGGATTCCAAAATCGGTCCTTCTCCCCGTAACAAGAGAGTATTTGTAAGCTCCTTCAGGAAGGCTTTGGGAGTCGGAATCCCCGACAAGTGGCTTGTTGGGATTCATCAGCCGTTGCATGCTGGCGGTGGCCAACGGTGACAATTGTCGCCTTATGGAGACGAGAAGAGCGTTTGTCGGGCGTGGCCAACGCCTAACCTGTTGACTTTGCTCGGATTGGTTGAGTGGCTGTGGGTGCGGCATGCGCTACGACTTATCAGCATTGATTTCATCTCCCATTGGCTGGCATTTTCTGAGCCAGCGCCTCCAACACTGCCCACCTGCGACCGTCCTTGCAAACACGCAAGTGCGCTGATTGACTACTTATCTGGGATGGCAAGTGGATCGCGTCTTTGGATTCTTTGGAACACCGTTGCTAGGCTTGGCTCCTTCTATTGGGCCTTGCTAATTCTGATCCAATCTCGTGTTGGACCAATTAAAACCCATCGGATAGTTTTTAACTCCCTAATCCGTATAATAATTCAAATCCGAAAATGTATCAACGCAAATTTAAAGCCCTTTGATATGATTTTTTTCTTCAAAAATGGTACTTATTTAAAATACAAAAATTTGTATTTATAAATATTCAAATTTAGGACTAGTGAGAACAAATTGATAATTTTTAACTGTAATTATGCTCTATCATTGAATAACAGGCCTTAATTAATAGACCAAATCTGTATATTATGTCACAACCTCATATCAGTAAATAACAATATTAATTAAATTAATAAATTATTTTTTTGATAATAAAAGAACAAACTCAAATCCGAATACTCAGTACTGGATTAAACCTAAGAAAAGTCAAACCACCAATAACAATCATAACATATAATAACGGATATAGGATCAATTCAAACTATCTATTCGGTTCCCAAAACATTGACTATAACCAGTTTACACAAACCATAAAAAAATAAAAGTTTAACATAATGTAACTACAACATCAAATTTGCATGAAATATGCAATACTAAAATCTTGACACTAAATCAACCCAAAATAAACCTCCAAAATAATACAAATGTTGTTAGTAATATTGTAATATCCTGAATTCTGTTCGGATTAATGTGACTGAGTTCATCAAGGCCGAGCAACTCTAGTAACTCCAAGTGTCTTGGATGTGCAACCAAGTTTTGGGTTTACGGACTGACCGACCCTCTTGCCCCAGGCTAGCTAGCGGGGTAAATTTTTGAATATAATAGGTCGAAGTGAGCTGGACTTATGTTGGACCCTAGAAAACCTGAGAAATATTCAGGACACCCTTGGAACACCATTATATGACATTAGAGTTATCTATCTATTCATCTATTTTTATATGATTTCATTTGTATAGATCAATGAATGAAAGGTCACGTCATCTTAGGATGCTCCAACGATCTCCGTAAAACTAATGGGAAATTTTTATCTCAACAACCATCAGGACAGTTCACAAAATATTGTATGAATTATATAAAAGAAAAGTAATATTACTCATATGAAAAGTTTATTACAATATTTACCGAAAAGAATAACATGGCACCTAGGCAAAAACAATAGAGAAGAAATACCACTTAGCAAGAATCATGTCATTTTCTATAAAGTTATTATAAATATATAGTAAGAATAATATTTTTCATATAAAGAAATAAGGCGGCGCCTATCAGAAAGAGGTTAAACATTTCATTGAAATTGTTCTTCGGAAAATTTTTCGAAAAACAAATTATAGGCTCCTCTCCATCGGAACAATAGGACTGTTATTACTAAACTTATTGAAGAGATGATATATAACCAAGTTATATTACATGGAGACTCACAATTGGATGACTATTCACAGGTAATCCATTGGAAGCTCCCAATCTTCCTGCATTTGTCTTGTTTCTGGGCCGAATTTCCGACTCCAAGAATTTCCACGCGCTTTCTGACCTCGAACTGGTTTTAAAGGTTCTTGTTTTCCATCAGAATATCTGAGGCCCGCCGATGGTCTTCCCATGTTCCGGTGGCCCCAAAAGCCCTGCCACCAACAAAGCGGCGTATAGTGAGGAACAGAGGAAGACTGAATAGCATTACCAACTTTCAGCGACTTGAAGATCACTCCAGGTTGCCAAAATCAGCTTATGCAACAAGAAAGAAACCAATTAAATATCCTATATTGAGAAAAGAAGCACTGTTGAGTATGCATGAAAATACCAATATTTATATCGGCTGCAATTATATCGATATTAGATAATACATATTGGAAGCAAAAATTCTTGTAACAGGAATCTGGAGGGAAATATCGGCCAATATTAGGTATATTGGCTGATATGGCCATATATCACATTTTGTCATCATATTAGAAAATATCAGTGTTAAGGGTCTGATTATTGATACATATCAGCAGTTCCTTCATTCCATGATATGAAGGAAGACCAAAGAAGCAAAATGTTGAAAAACAGGGCAATGAAGATGAAGAATTACTAGGATTTCCTATAATATATTATTCTATGATATTTTAAATATCATCTGATACGGCGACATATTATAATTTTTATGTTATTGGAAAATATCAATATCATAGATCCTAATATAGACATACATCGGCCGTTTTTTTCATTCTATAATATGGAGGAACACCAAAGAAACATAATGTTAAAAAATATGGCAATGAAGATCAGAATGACTATGATTTTCTATAGAATAACATTCTATGATATTTTAAATATTGAATGATATGGCAATATATAGCAATTTTATCATGTTATTGGAAAATATCAGTATCAAGAATCCTAATACTGATATATATCGGCCTATCTTTTATTCCATTTTATGGAGGAAGACCAAAGATGCAGAATGTTGAAAAACATGGTGATGATGAAGAATGACAATGATTTCCTACAAAAGTTACCTTTGTTAGTCTCTGAATGCGTGTAGCAGCAGCTTCTTGCACTATAACGGTGTCGGATACGACTTCAATCACATCTTCAATAAATAGAGCATAAGTGCTCACCTGAAATTACTCATAAGAAATTGTATTTAACACACTCTTTTCTTTCGAATTTAAGCAAGATAATTGGTATTACGTGACTACAAAATCAAAATAATAGGTGCCAAAAAGTATATATAATATGATTTCAACCCATTATTCATAATTTGATATTATACCAAGAATGAAAATATCGGTATTAATATTAGTGGTAATCATATTGATATCAGACATATTGTATAATACATATCGGTATCGCTTATATTGAAAGAAAAAAAATTCTGATAATCATAAATTGACAATGTTATATTGACCGATATAACAGGATATATACTCAACATGACAACATATCACGATATTATCACAAAATCGATAAATATCGGTATCAGAGAGGCCTGATAACTTTATATATCGGCCGATATTTACAATATGGGCCAACGTTTATATCAATGGTGTGACTCTGATTTCCCCTCGAGTAACTTTAACAGGATGCAAACTGCGAGCTACTTAAGAAAGAAATGATATTAAAATACTATAATACCAAATATCTTCGTGCTCAACTAAAGAAAGAATCCACCCACCAGACTTGACGGAATAATTGAAATCCCAAATGAGTCGAGTTCGAGTGATTCCACAGCCCCCGAGTTAATATCAAATGTGTATCCACGAACCTAAACCAATAAACCAAACATAAAGAGTAGCTGTCAATCAGATAGCGAGACAGTTTAACTAGATGGAGGAAGCTATTACTTGCCTTTCCCATGCTTCTTCTCCCTGGTGTTACAACTTCATATCCTACCTAACAAAGAGCACTAGTTGAGTTTATTTGTCATAAAATTACATTCAAAACTTTGCACGGAATTTATTTTTTTCCTTTTACCAATCTTCAAAGATTTGACCATCCCTAAGAAAGAAAAATTTAGATTAATGTCATTTTGAGAAACCAGTTTTAGACCCATTTATATCATATGCTCTCCGAGCACACAATCTTATTGACAAAGAGAAAACTCAAGAACTAACTGATCTGGCAAAAACTATTTGGGTTGTGAATCACCAATAGAAAAACCCACTATAAGAATAAGAGTCAACTTACATAGCAATAGTTTCCATGCGCTAGACTTAGCTAGCTAACACTTGTCATAAGATTATTTGAAAAACTACTTACATCTGCATGCCCGCAACATAAACCAAAACCTCTGGCATCTGCAATCGATCGTCCTTGAATGATTTAGTTCAATACCGCCATTAGAACTCTAAAGGTTAACAGGCTAGTAATGTGTTTAGGTGGCATGAACAATAGAATTTCACAGGTATGACAAAATTCTTTCCAGTAGATGAAACTCGTCTCACAATGATAGCTCTCCCCATTCATCAGATAATGATTCCTAAAATCTATAAGGGGTGACTCAAGGTACAATATATTGTCACGTAGCTTTAATGCTGAATGCTCCTCAAACTGAAAAATTAACTAATTCATTGAAGATAAGAAACTATCATGAATCCTCAAAATTATCATTATATTTGCTGTGTATTGTTCATTTTGGCAAGCAACTACGTGAAGTTTTATCATGCCAAAATTAAAACTTCAATTCAATTCATGTATATAGTACTAATATTTTTCATAAGATCATGCAAAGTGAAAAAGGACAAGACATACCAATGTTTCTAGTCCAACAAGTCTCAATTCATCGACCAACACACTCTCGTCTTGGATGAGTACTACATCGCCAACCTGTAAATTTTGTACTAGTAATATACAGTGGAAGTGACAGAAAATCTAATGCCAGCTAAATTTATCAATAGCATGAGAATTCACTATGCATCACAATGCACAAGCTTAGAGACCCATACCGTATGAGTCAGCAATATGAATCTTCTTCTACAGTTCTCTCTTATCTTAGGACTAAGTGACTTGAACTTGGATGAAAATATTGGTATCGACATTGATACTAGTCATAGTCATATCAATAATGAATATATTGGACAATATATATTAATATTTGATATATTAGAAGAAAACTTTTTTAAAAAAATCATAACCTAATAAGGATATCACTGA
>JAODPA010150312.1:0-15026 GCA_025585075.1 Nepenthes mirabilis
TGTCACGTCCAATTTGCCCAAAATTATAATTAATATTAAATTAATCTGAATAAAAATTTGGGATATTATAGTGTAGGATCTAAGTCAAAAAATATGGAGATAGGGACCCACGCAATTCGACCCAAAGACCCAGTAGCACCCTAATCTGACATGCACAGATCCCAGACACATTATTGGCATTGTCTGTGAAAACGTGAACAAAAGGCTTAACCACCATCCACATGAAGCGAACATGGTTAACACTAGAGCCTATGCAAACGCTCTAGCCAAGGACGTTGTCCTCCATGGCAATGATCCCTCTACAGGTAGCCATGTAGGGGAATGATTGGCACCATTCATGCAAGCATTGGCCGGCCGGGTGGATAATATATCCCAAATACTCTAGACTCTTTGCGCGCGCCAGCATAGGATAGGGGCTTATTCCTCCACTGCACCCACTTCGGCATCCAGACGAAGAAGTCAGAGAAGAAAACGACCAATCAGGAAGGCAAAACCCTCGGACAACCATTAGCCAGATCGGCTTCAAGCGACAGGGTCCAATCCCATTTGGAGGGCTAACTTGGCCACAAGACACCAGAGGAAAGCCCAGAACAGCAAAACCCACACTAGTCACGTGACAAACGAAGGCCATTGGCTCGTGAGGGTCCTTAAGCAACACCCAGCCAACCATCAACAGTAGTTGGTTGGCCTCCCACCGCTTGCTGAAACACTCAGAGTTGATGACCTACCTCAATGCCAAAAGAGTTGTTGTCTCCCCTCGAGTAAAGGAGTGGGTTGAGAAAATATGGCAGCACGTGTTCAAGGGATGTTACCGGACAATCCGCAGATTTGAGACGATCGTCGTTCACAATGGAGATCCGGACATAGCTGCTCCCTTAGAAGTTCAAGATGCCGACCCTGAAACATTATGACAAAAGTACTGACCCAATGGACCACCTGGACCATTTCTGTACCCTACTGAGCTTCCAAGGCTTGGGTGAGGCAGTTATGTGCCTGTACTTTCCACTGACCCTAAAAGGGGACACTTAAATTTAATTCTATCACCTGCCACCAAATTTGATCTTGATGTTCTCGAAGCTTGTTGATAGTTTCTTGACACAGTTTGCTTCCAGCCGAGGGAAGGAAAGATAGCCCTGGCACCTTGCATGCATCAAGCAAGGGCCCACTGAAAGCGTGAGGAGCTTCTTGACTCAGTTCATTGCAAAGGTCTGTTGTATACTTTGATTGACTGACGAGGTGAAGCTGAGCACCTTCATCTCTACCTTGGAGCAAAGCAAGTTTTTCAAACATTCGAGATGAAGTTGGCCTCTTTGGCCAATGAGGCTAAGGGTCTGGGGCATGGGGACCCGCCACACCAACGACCACCAGGGGGAGAGAGGAATGTTGATTGTTTCAGCACCCGAGATACAAGGAAGCAGCCCAGGATGAAACTGGGGGCCAGAAGGAAATTCGGGACACAAAACTTAACTCTCCTAAATGACTCCCGGTTAAACATCCTCATGAAGATCCATGAGAAGAAATTTATGAAATGGCCAAACCTAGTTAAGAACTTGGAGAGAGGAGATCAAATAAAATATTGTCACTATCATCGATCGTCGGGTCACAGCATAGAGGCCTATTGGACCCTACAGAAGGAAATTGAAGAACTCATCTAGAGGGGACATTTGACCCAGTTTCTGCGGAACCCGGAGCAAGGGCTGACATGGCACGCGAAGAGAGGACCGAGTAGTAGCAACCAAGAAACCGAGTTGCAACCGGGGTAATCAATATGGTGACATGTGAAGACCCGAGCTCAGATCCTCGAACCTGACCCGGATCGTCACGATAAAAATCTTGAATCATCCCAAATTTCAAAAATTACACATGAATGCCAGAGAAGGTGAACCGTCCTGTGACTGTGTGCTCATCATTACAGCCACGTGTTGTTTCCTGAATAGATGCAGTCGAATCAGATCTCCTGACGTATTAATTATCGGGATCACAAATTCACTACATGAAGACATGTGGCTACCTTTTCGATTGATAGTCCAGTGAATGATGACGCGTCGTTTCAACTCCCACCAATTTTTCAAATTTTGGCTTAGACGGTCAACGAATTCGGTCAACGCTTTTTTCAAAAGTTCTCCAAATTCTGGCTTAGATGGTCAACGAATTCAGTCAACATCTCTTTCACATGTTCTCCAAATTTTGGCCTAGATGGTCAACAAATATGATCAATAATCCCCTCAGCCAGTTCTCCGAATCTTGACTTTATGGTCACCAAGTCACGTAACCAACAGACCTGGAGTAACTACTGGCTTCTTCATCAAGGTATTCCAGTCAAGCACGTCCCATCATAAACATGCTACAGGTCAGAGTACAGACTACCAACATGAGGAGCTAGTAACAGGTATGCCAGTAATGGGCTAGCTCAAGAAGGAGAAATGACCCAAATCCATTAAAGCCCATATGCACCTGGACGGTCAACACCAGTTGATGACCGGATGGAAGACCAACGAGCCAGCAAAGCTCAATAACAGGACAGACGACTGTCTCACACAATGGTCAACGCTTTCATTGACCGAAAGTATCACTAGTAGGCCGGTCTAAGAGCAAGCCTCAAGTGGGCCAAGCCCAATTTGACCCACACTTTTATCCTTGACTAGCAACGGTCTTCTTCCTTGATTTTGTGCTCTCCACAGAAGGCAATCTCCATTATAACGGCTACATCTAAGATTGACGCGAATCCCTAAAGGAAAGAGCCAGAATCCTCCTCCTGCCTACAGTAAATCCTAACAGTTACAGAACGCAGAAGGAAGGAAATCAATCTAAGTGACCATTACCGCCATTAAAGCTTCACGCCAGAGAAGGCAACAATCCTAACAAAGCGTGGAATCAAGCTTTTCTGCCTAATGAAAGCAGCCTAGCACAACAACTATAAAAGGCCGTGGAGTTCTCACTTCAAGGCACGCTTTCATTCATCGGCAAAAACCCTCTACTGCAAAGCTCCAACGCTTTCAAAATACTAACGCTCTCTCTGCCACTACGTTCTCAACGAACACAGTACTTAGAGTTAGTGCTCCTCACGAGCCACCAAAACCTCTCTCAACGAGAGCAAACCCCCCATTACAAACACTCTCCCAGTATTCTCATTGCTTTCATTTTCTTTTATCTTCTCAATTCGAAGGCCGATTTCTGATTTGAGTATCGTAATATTTACGGTGGGACAAACTCTCGCCGTCGTTTGACCTCTTGTTTATAATTGTGGTATGCAGGATCCAGATTCGGTGAACGGAGTCGAATTCAGACGATCAACTTGATCCAAACCTGTTTGAAGTTTTGATCTAGGGTGCATCAAATTTTAAGATCGATAATTCATTAGGAATCAGGGGCTATTATTTTGGATAAAATATGCACGAGCACCTCTCATATGCTCCTCAAATACTATGATTCTATGCCAAATATATTCAAGTTAATGTCATTCAAAAAAAATTATTATAGGATACAAAATCAATTGTTAAATAATTTCATAATAGTTGCTCTTAACTTTTCGTTAGAATCGATCAAGAAAGACTATCAAAGGGTCGTTAATGTTGGGAGGACAAAGAGCAGATCTAAAGTGGCCTCAACATTCAACAAAAAGTAAGAAGCGATATAATATATTTTTTAAATTTATACAGGATATTTCTAGGGATAAGATTGTAATTTACTAAGGAATTTAAATTGCTCTTAACTGTTGGATCCCATCATACGGATCCAATTAGAAGGCACACTACAATATTATTGAGAATTGTAATCTAAAATCCCATGGGAGATCAAGTGGAAATGGTGTTGTGATTGTGCATGAAAAATAACCATTCATGGGTCTAGCTGTGTTTGTTGATAGTAGATGGGTGTAAAAGTCATAGCCTAACCACTTAAAAAATGGATATTTTATAATTTTTTTCTAAATAAGATAATTAGATTAAAATTTAAGAATAAAAAATATTATACATTGTTACATATTTAATTTTTTATAATATTAGCACTGATGAGTACGGCTGCAATTGGGCTCACTTGATGAAAGGCCGTCCAGGCCATGATGTGAAACGGGCTGGACTAACATCAAGGCCCACGAATGTAGCCCAACAAAGTTCCATTCTGTAAACCGTTGCACGCGATCCCACAATAGGAGATTTCAACTAGTTGTCCTCATCCAGCGTGACGTCAGAAGTCATGAAGAAACGAACAAGTAGAGAACCGTTTGAGCATCGTATAAAAGAAAAAGGCAGCGAAAAATGAAGGGGACCCTCCAAAAAATAGATCCAGATCTCTAAAAAAGGAGACAACCCTTTACTTGGACGACGACTTGGACAAAAAAGACTGGACGAAATTCTTAGACTAAAATTCCGCTATATTTTCTTCTCTAAAAATTTATCCTCTATTTCAAAAGGGAACTGATTTGATCGTCAGAGTGCCTGTCGGGGAGTAAGCCCCGATTGTACTCTAATACTTTGTTTTAGTTGTAGTGCGCAGGTCTTGGATTATCAAATACGGAGTGGAGATCTAACTTACAAAGAAGTCGTTCTTGAGACCCATCACGAATCAAGATCCCTAAGACACATAATTGATGTCGTCTGTGGGAAGCCTGAGCGAAAAGCCAACTTTACCACCACACTGATCCAAACATGGTTACCACCAGAACTCAAATACATGCACCCGGAGACGTGACTTCCCCCGACAATGACCCTCTAGCAGGTAGTTGTAGGGAAGACCGACAAATGATCTTAATGAAAGCAATGAACGATCGAATGGATAACATGGCGGTGGAGTTCAACACCCTTTGCATGCAGTTAGGACAGCAAAGGCAGACAGTTTCCTTTTCAACTGTAGGCACTCCTGCCTCAAAAAGGAGCCAAAGGAGGAGACGCCCGGTGAGAAATGCAGAACAACCTATTGACCAGGGAAAAGTGCCATCAAACAACAGAGAAGGAGGCCGCTTGCGACTGGAAGGCCGGTTAGGCCCAAGATTTGAGGAGGAAATCCCTGACCGGCGAAATCCTCGCTATTTAAGAAATGATCGAAGGCCTCCGGACCACAATAAGGCCTCCTGCAACGTGTAGCCTGTAGAAGGAAGTAGTCGCCTTAACAGGCCAAAGAGTTTGGATTTGAGGGACTACCTTAATGAAAAAAGAACTATAGTAACAGCTGCTTCTCATGTGAAGGAAAAATTGGAGAAAGTCTGGCAACACTTATTTGGCGACAGTGCAGAAAAGCATTATACAGATTTGAGAAGATCTCCTTTTACAATGGAGATTAGAACTTGCCCACTCCCGTATAAATTTAAAATGCCAACGCTGGACATCTATGATAGAAGTGGTGATCCTATGGATCACTTAGACCACTTTCAAACGCACTTGAGTTTCCAAGGTCTAAATGAAATGAGTATGTGTTAGTATTTTCTCCTAACACTTAAGGGAAATGCTAGAATTTGGTTTCACCATTTATCATCAAATTCAATCCAGTTATTTGAAGAGTTGGCCGATAGTTTCTTGACATAGTTCGACTCTAGTAGGAAGATTGTAAAATAACCTTGGCACTTGACTCTTATCAAGCAAGGGCTAATGGAGAGTTTGAAAAGTTTTTTAGGAAGATTTATTGCGGAAGCCCGGCGGATATCCCAACTTACTGATGAGATAAAATTGAATACCTTTATGAATACTTTAGAATCTGGCGAGTTTTTTAAACATTTGGCACATAAGAATCCAAGGACCTTCTCTAAGGCAGAAGCTGTAACACAAGCCTACGTAGTTGCGGAGGAAGTGGACGAGGTAAAGAAGCCTGGACGTGAAGATCGCTCGCAGTATGGACCGGATGGAAGGAAAAGGTATGGAGACTGCATTGACTTGTGAAATTCAAAAAAGTAGTCCAGGATTAAGCGGGGGGCTCGAAGGAAATTTGAACCCTTAAACTTGACACCATTGAACAACTCTAGAGCCAACATTCTTATGGAGATACGAGGAGAGAAGTTTCTTAAATGGCCTAAACCAGTCAAGAACTCGGAGGGAGGTAATCAATCAAAATATTATAATTATCATCGATCTTCAGGACACAGGACTGAGGAGTGTAGGACCCTGTAAAGAGAAATTGTGGAGTTAATTTAAAAAGAGCACCTCAAGAAGTTTGTAAAGAACTCAGAAAAAAACCATCGGAGGAGAAAGAGAAGAAGAGCAGCACCAGCAGCAACGCCCAAGGAACAGAGTTGTGACAGGAGTGGTTAATATGATATCAACCAAACAGCCTAAAAAGCACACTCCAAACCGGGCAGAAGCTACTGAAGAAAATAAAAGGCGAAAGGTAGAGGTTAGGAATGATTTAATTTGTTTTGGCGAAAAGGATGTCTCATGTACAAATTTCCCACTATGACCCCCTTGTAGTCACGACGCTCCATTCAGATGGGGCAGTAAATTAACAACTGAAACGGATCTTTATCGATAATGGAAGTAGTATTAATTTACTTTACTTGGATGCCTTCTTTAAATTGGGTTTAAAGAAAAGTCAATTTAAGCCAGCTAATAGACCACTTTATGGTTTGGACAACGAACCTGTGTTCGTTCAAAGAACCATACAGCTGGAAGTTACGCAGGGAACGCATCCCAGAATAGTGACCCACGTACTCACCTTCTTCGTTGTGGATGTACCTTCGATTTATAACGCCATTCTAGGCCGACCCTGTTTAACGCCCTTTGGGGCAGTAGCGTCTATCTTACACATGAAGATAAAGTTCCCAACAATTTCAGGTGTTGGTAAAGTCTTGGAAGACCAAGTCACTGGCCAAACTTGCTACCTATCACAAGTCACTCAAGCAATTCTAGAACGGCCAGTTAAAGATTTGGACTACCGATATGAGATGACGTTACAACAAACCCGGTTCGACAAAGCAACAGAGCGCATCCCTCTTGACCCAAATGATCCCGAAAAATATGTTCAGCTTGGAGGCTCTCTTTCTGGACAGTTATGAGATCAACTTATCTCCTTCCTCAGAAAGAATGCAGATGTGTTCGCGTGGTCATCCGTTGACATGCTTGGAATTCCGACAGATTTAATGGTCCACAAACTTGAACTTGATTCCAATCATAAGACGGTTAGGCAAAAACAAAGAAACCACTCAATTGAAAAACTTATTGTGATCCATGAGGAAGTGAAAAAGTTGATCGATGCAGGATTCATTAGAGAAGTATAACATCTTGACTAGCTCTCTAACGTGGTGCTCGTAAGGAAAAGCAATGGAAAATGGAGAATGTGTGCGAATTTCACCAATTTGAACAAAACTTATCCCAAAGACAGTTATCCACTACCCAGAATAGACACTTTGGTGGATTTCACAGCGGGATACGAATTTCTAAGCTTCGTGGACGCTTATTGCGGATACAATCAAATTAGAATGAGCCCAAAAAATGAGGAGCATACTTCCTTCATAACCGACCAAGGTACATATTGTTATAAGGTTATACGTTTTGGTCTAAAAAATGCAGAAGCCACTTATCGATGACTTATAAATAAAATGTTTGAGACCTAAATCGGTCGAAACATGGAGATCTACGTTTATGATATGCTCGTAACGAGTAAAGCAACATGTGACCATATCCGAGATTTAAACGAAGCCTTTGAGGTACTCCAAAAATATCAAAAGAAATTGAACCCAATTAAATGCATTTTTGGAGTAACCTCTGAAAAGTTCTGGGGTTTCATAGTCTCACAACATTGAATTGAAGCGAATCCAGATAAAATAAAGGTGATAATGGATATGGCACCACCTGGGATGGTAAAGGATGTCCAGTGCTTGATTGGGGGACTTGCAACATTGTCTAGATTCTTAGCCAAGTCGGCCAAAAAAATACCTTTCCTTTTTTAATGTTTTAAGGGGGACAAAAGCAAACAGTTTCTTTTGGACAGTGGACTGCCAGGCCGCTTTTTAAGAGTTAAAGGACTATTTGTCTAATCCTCCTCTATTGGCTTCACCAATGCAAGGTGAAGATTTATATTCATACTTGGCAGGGTCGAAAATAGCATTAAATTCGGTGTTAATCTGAGAACAATCTAATGTACAACGGCCAGTGTACTATGTTAGTAAAATATTGGCAGACGCTAAAACTCGTTACTCACACACGGAGAAAATGGCCTTAGCACTTGTTCATTCAGCTCAAAAATTGCGGCCTTATTTTCAAACTCATAGGATAATAATCCTCATTGGCCAACCTTTCAAAGTTATGTTGCAAAGACCTGATATGTCTGAAAGATTAATAAAGTGAGCTATAGAGTTGGGTGAGTTTCATATTGAGTTTAGACTAAGGCCGGTAATCATGGGTCAGGCATTGTCAGACTTCATTATTAAAACCACGATCCCAATTTCGGACACCGCCTTTGGTAATGAAGACATCAATCAGACAGATAACCTGCCCAACTGGACTTTACACATCGATGGGTCATCAACGCAGTCCGGCAGTGGGGCAGGAGTGGTTATGATGACTCCTGATAGGAAAGAAATTTGCTATTCTTTGAGGCTTAGATTTCCAGTGACTAACAACGTGGTTGAGTATGAAACTTTGCTAGCTAGACTCAGGTTAGCGAGAAAGTGTTTAGCAAAGCACGTAATTGTGTACAGTGATTTTGAACTAATTGTTAACCAAGTTCAGGGAAGTTTTGAGGTAACCAATCCTTTGCTAAAGAACTATCTTGGAAAAGTAAAAAACATGGTGCAAAATTTTGACAAAATAGAGATAGTTCATATCACGTGAGCAGACAACGGAAAGGCAGACTAGCTTACAAAAGTTGCAGCCACCAAAAACCCTGAACAATATTTAGAGATGTCCACGGGAGGTTCTGCGAACTCCAAGTATTGAGGAAATAGAGCAAGAAGTTCTTCAAGTCATCGATCAGGAAAATTGGATGTCGCCATACTGGAGATACTTAACTGATAGTGTTACCGGAGAGTTCAAAAGATACTAAACGTGTGAAAAAGATAGTAGGATGGTATACTATCGGGGACAAAAAAATGTACTGCCGAGTATACTCAACCCCGTACCTTACTTCGGAAGAAGCTGATTATGTCCTGAGTGAAGTTCATCTTGGCATATGCGGATCTCATATAGGAGGTAAAAATTTGGCCTTCAAAATTATGAGACAATGATATTATTGGTCGACAATGAAGAAAGATATAATGGATTTCATCAAAATTTGTGAAAACTGTCAGCTGCACGAGAATATGCTTCAGCAACCGCCAATTGAGTTGAGGACCTTGCAGACACCATGGCCCTTTACACAATGGGGGCTTGATACCCTTGTCCCGTTTCCAATCACATCTGATCAAGGAAAATTTATAATTGTAGGTATTGATTATTTCACTAAGTGGATGGAGGCTACTCTTTTAGCAAAAATTACTGAACAAAATGCCACGGAGTTTGTGCGGCAAAGTATTGTTTGTCGGTTTGGGATCCCAAAGGTTATAATAACAGACAATGTACCCAATTTACGGGAAAGTGTTTCACCAAATATTGTACAGGCTTAGGTGTCAAGCTGGTCCATACTTCAGTGGCTTACCCGCAGGCTAATGGACAAGTAGAAATAACTAACAGAACTCTCTTGCACGGGTTAAAGACAAAAATGGAGGACGCTGGGGGGCTCTTGAGCAGACGAATTGCCTTCCATATTGTGGTCTTATCGTACTACAGCCAAGGAGCCAACTCGAGAAACTCCTTTCAGTCTATGATTTGGGACAGAGGTAGTGATCCCCATAGAGATTTGGCTAACCAGTCTCAGAGTTGAGAATTTTGATCCCCTAAGCAATGGGCAAAAACTCAGGCAACATCTTGACCTACTCCACAAAGTTTGGGAAATAGTCAAGGTGAGTACGGCAGCATATCAACAACAGGTCACACGGTATTATAATAAGAGGGTGAAGGCTCGAAAGTTTAGTGTCAAAGATTTGGTCCTATGCAACATAGAGGCCACCAAAAAAATTATCAACAAAAATAAGTTGTCCCCAAATTGGGAGAAACCATTCATCGTGTCAACCATCCTCTGGGATGGTACATACAAATTGCACAACCAGAACGGTAAATTAATACCAAGAACATAGAATGCGGTTCATTTAAAGAAATTTTATCAGTAGTTTCATCCAAGGTCCAAGTAGGTAACGTAGGTAATGCATGCATCTTTATGTTCTTGTATCATGTTTCATATTTAATGGAGTCATTTGCCTTTCTTCTTATTCCTTTTTACGATTGTTTAATTTGAATATATATGTATAATGTAACAATACATCTAATTAAACTGGCTTAGATTGCTCCTAAGTAAGGTGAGTTCTTCACCTCACCTGTTCCATGACCTATAAGTGACCCAAAAACCTCGATCCAGTCATCAAGCAATCCACAAGCGATAGAAAATTTTAATTATGGATCCACTTCAACCGACCAAGCACAGTCAAACAATTAAACCTTATGGAGCTATTTAGCATGCGTGCTTTGATTCCCTTCCTTAGGATGAGCACCTCCGATCAACCATGGCTTGCGAATTATGATCAAAATTATTAATGATCCTGAATTCGCTAAAACGCAGCGCCAATAAGCATAGCCAAAATGCTTGGTCAGCAAATGATTACTTACAAAATAAACTAGATAACCAAGAACATATATATTAATAAGCAAACGTATTCTGTACAATATCAAGATTAAACAACCAGTACAATAATCTATCCTTGCAAACTCCCTGGATGACGAGAACTTGGCTCTCCGGAGTCAAAAAAATCCCCCAAGTCAGACGAGCAACGTGCACTTCTATTTCTCTCATCAAAAAAGTTGATGGAAAATTATGGATCAACCAGCAATATGATCTGCTGGCAAAGTTTAACACTGTCCAGAAAGCGGGCGTTCATCATAGGTCCAACTTCCTCTGGCCTGAAGCATGCCCTCAGCTCAGAGTGTAAGCGAGCATTTTCACTTCGGAGCTCTGCATTTTGTCGGTTGGTCAACTCTAGAGCATCCTTGGCTCCCTGCAACTCAGCTTGAAGATTAGAAATTTGGTCTTGTCATTGCTGAAGAACACTTGGATCAACTTGGTTTCGTCTCAATTGGTTGATCTCATCTTAAAGTTAACGAATCCAAAGTTTTCTTTGTTGAAAGCCTATCTTCAATGTATTGAATATTTTCTCCTCCTAAGAGCACACAAAGTAAGTACATGGTATCAAAACTTATCAACTCAATTGGAAGAATTAACTAAATTCTTACTGTAATAAATGGCACTTTGAGAGCTGCCTCAGCAAAGGGAACCTTGGCCCCTGGCCATCTTCCAACAGGGCTCGGATGAGGCATTGAAGTCGCTGAGCTAGGAATGAATGGTCACAGAGGATGATGTTCGTCAACCTCTAGTTGGGATAAGGAGGCAGCTAGATAAAACGTCGGAGACTTTGGATGAGAAGTCTTCTCAACACCCGCCACTTCAAGAACTTCCTCTTTAACAGCCGGACAAACAGAGGGACCCACTTAGATGCGCGAAGCAGCAAGCAGTAGCACTTCTTTATTTTGGGCATCTTCGGCCTTGATTTGAGTGCCGCACTCACCAGACTGCCCAACGTCAACAAATTGGTCCACTGTTTCGTGAGCGCTCGGTGGCACCGTAGAAGTTATAGGGGATTCCTCACCAGTAATGAATTCAATCTACATACCTCTTTGAATAGTAGAGCCTGAAGTTGGGCTTTTGGGTTATACGATTTCAGACTCGGTAGGATTTGTTTCAAGGGAGAGAGAAGAGGTAATTCGACGCCATGATGAAGCGTCTTTAGCCTTGGAGCATCCGTTTTTCTTTTATGCACTTTTGGAGGTGACGTGACGACATCCACTATTTCTTTTGAGTTGGTCTCCCACTCAGCAAAGACCATGATTTCCGGTAAAAGAAAAAGGTCTCTATTCTTATCACTAAAAGAATCCATCTTCTCCCAGATTATATCAACAAACAACCCCGCTGATTCCTCACGTCGATGAGTAATCTTACCAGTGAGTGAGTCAGAAACTCTTCCCCAACCATAAGGAACACCCACAGATAACCTCATAAAGAAAAATCGGCCTTTTTAGTCTTTCACAGACTCGTGGATCAACCCAGAAATGTTTAGTTCTCTAGGAGACAATGAAATCCAATCGTCACTTTGGACGAATTAGAATATGACCTTGACGATGGTGAAGTTAAGTTCTAACTCATGAAGACGAAAGAAAATGCAAAGATTGTACAGATACCTTACAGTATTGGCATAAAACCTAGCAATAGGAACACCAAAGTCTTTGAACATTTGTAGCAACTCACGCACAATGGGAATGCAGAGGACATTCATGAGATGAATCTCGTACACGGTGATGGAATCAATAGGGGAGCACAAGCCCTGTCGTTCTCACTAGGCACCACAAACGAAATCTCCCTAGGAATGTTGAACTGGGAGTACAACCTCTCAATGTCGTCTACAGAAAGCATTGAGTGAGTATCAGCGACTCTAAGAGGCATGAGAGCGTAACTTTGAAGAGAGGAGAGGAGATGACCAGAATAGGAAAGAGAGTCGGAAAGTCAAGGTTTGAAGTTTGAAGATGAAGAATAGAACTAACCCAAAACAGTGCCGAATTTATAGCAGATTTTCGAAGTTGAAAAGATGCCACTTTTGAATTTAAAGGACGCGTGGTTTCAAGGAATGACATGATTACAAATCCATATGTGTAATTTGAAAAATTGTCCCCATTAATAACACGGCTGACAACACCAAGATAAACTTTGAAAAACAAGCTGATTACTTGCTGCTAATGGATCTATTCT
The DNA here is from genome assembly GCA_025585075.1 of Nepenthes mirabilis. NCBI lineage: Eukaryota > Viridiplantae > Streptophyta > Magnoliopsida > Caryophyllales > Nepenthaceae > Nepenthes > Nepenthes mirabilis. The sequence goes on from JAODPA010150312.1 coordinate 12,811, forward strand.
GGAGACCTTCGTCATCTCCGAAAATTTCATCACTCTAGAGACCTTCGTCCTCTCCGAAAATTTCATCACTCTGGAGACCTGTATTTTCTCTGAAGATCTTATCACTCCGGAGACCTTCATCCTCTCCGGAGACCTCCATCATCTCTGGAAGATCTCGTCACTCCGGAGACTTCCATCCTCTCTGGAGATCTCATCACTCCGGATACCTCTATCTTCTTCGGAGATCTTATCACTTTAGAGACCTCCATCTTCTCTAGAGATCTTGTCACTCCGGAAACCTTCATCCTTTCTGAAAATTTTCTCCTTTGGAGACTTTCATCTTCTCCGGAGACCTTCATCCTCTCCGGAGATCTCATAACTCCGAAGACCTTCATTTTATTTGGAGACCTCCATCTTCTCTAGAGACTTGCTTCTTCTCCGGAGATCTCATCACTCTAGAGATCATCACCCTCTCTAAAAGTTTATCACTCCAGAGACCTTCACCCTCTTTGAAAGTTTATTACTCTTGAGCTTTCATCTCATTCTGGATTTCATCCATTCCTGGAGTTGGATCACTCCAGCTCAATTTCATCCTTGATTGATTTCAAGAAATTCAGCTACAAGGTGATTCCATCAAAGTAAAAACGAAGAGTAGATGGGAAAGGAGGAGTACGTCATCAAAGAACATACCAGGGGTTTAAGATTAAAAACCTCTGGCACGAGGGCTACTGATGAGTATTGTGGCAACCAGAGCCTAAATAATCAGCACATGGCTCAAACCGCACACGCGAACTAAAATTTAAAACAAACTATAACAATTCCACATTTTCATACTATCTCATTCCTTTAATTTAACTGCATCAAAATAAGTTTCTCCATCATCCACAAGAACATACTAAAGAAGAATTAAACTCAACAAAAGAAAAATACATAAATCTCCATGCCAACTTAAGATCCTCAACCGGCTACTAGGACCTTCTTGTTTATCGAAACCTCTTCTTGCAACACATACGTGTTTCTTTCAAGTTACACGCTATCTACTCAATTTGGAGCCAAGAAAATACAATGCTGAGTCAAAGCCCAACAAGTGATAATAACAAAAAACGCTAATAACAATAACGATCTTAGATATCACACTACAAAGGTCTCAGCATACTCTAACAACCTACTATATCTGAGACAGATTACAACACGTCGTAAATACAATTCTAAACAAGATAGGTCCTACTTGACCCGTGCATCAAAAGACAACAAGAGTGCCAATAACCGATAGTAATCCCTCGGAATCTGACATCAACGATGATTGGGAATTTCCCTGGTTCCTATGTCAACGAGAACAACCGGCATAATCACAATAATAACAAATATGAATTCCACTGAATCCAAATATCACAGGATCCCCACAAGGATACTGCCCCCACAACTAATGAGGTACTCACAATCATAGAATATCCCAAATAATCTCCTGGATCTTATTCTGCCGCTGTGAACCAAAGGCTGCGTATATCCCCTGACAGCTGGGTAATTGCACGGGCTACCCGATACTTACAAGTTTGATCTCCGACCAAAATCCATGGTCCATAGAGACTCTGCCCAACAAGCACAGACGTCTCCTAAGCATGCTCATCATCTGACACAACCAGGACAGATGACCTCATCTACATGCTCCTCTTCCGACTCTACCAGGTACGAAAGATAACTCACACGTCAAACCCAACATCTCCCACCATGATACCCACGATATTATGATCTACAATGATCACATGGCCATAAGTATCCCGCCGAACTAGGCAATGTACCTCAATCCACCAGGATACGAAAATCAGTATTTGATAAACGTAGACCACATTAAAGTACCATAGCCTCCCATTCGACCAGATCATTTAATATTTTCATACACTCTCTTCAACCTTGACCGTAGGAAGCCAACGAATTCAAATACTCACACACTGATTATAACGTAAAGAAAGTTTTGCAATATTAATAACAGAACGTCGTTCGGTGCTGACCAGGGACTGTACTCACACAATCAAATCTAACACAAAGGATCTCTCACGGAACACAAGCCGAGATATAATTTATTTTACATAATCCCACCATTTAATTATTCTTTCATTCTATTCCGGTGCAATACTTACAACTAAGGCCAACATAAATTACTGATGTCAACGTAATATTTTATTATCATTATTATCAACAACTTAACCAACTGCTAAAATTGAACATTCATGGTCACG
>JAODPA010150323.1:0-15041 GCA_025585075.1 Nepenthes mirabilis
GGGCATATTCATGCGCTATTGTCAAAAGAGCAACCTCTCCTTTCCTCATACGGAGGCTTCAAGTGCATCAAGGGCTTGTTCTTCAGCCACCATCTCCTCTATTTTTATCTCAATGAGAGCACCATTTGATACGTGTTCCATGGCCGTATCGTGGGGACCGATTGTGAAATGGTGAGAATGGAGGAGGAGAGGGGAGCTCTGGCAGGGGAGACGAGGAAAAACAGAGAGAAGAGAGCGCGAGCAAGAGAGAGAAAAAAAGAGATTGAGAGGGAGAGAAACAGAACGAGAGAGAGAGAGAGAATTGACAATAATATTCGCTACCTTTTACTACAGCAGTACATAGTATTATAAAGCCAGTGGCCGGTACTTGACAAAACAAAAGGCACAATAGAAAACAAAATACACATGACAAGAAAAACAGAAAGTTACCCCACTATAAAGTATAAAAATATAAAGTATAGACAGTTGCAGAATATAGTCTCTTGCAGAATATAATCTCGATATGTGTGAGGATGCCAGGTTATCTTGGCACTTCAGCGCGTCGTTATTGAACCGATGACTCCTCACAAATTGTGTCAACCAAGCACGTAACAAATTACACTAGCATGAGTCCATCCTATAAATATAAACACAGTTCTCTTGTCATCCAATCTAACTTTATGGTTGGGAAGAACCAGTCCAGGAAATAATATATTTCCTATCAAGGATGCAATGATCAGCTGGTGATCGTGCATGACAAGATAGAAAGATGAAATGAGTGCAGAATTGATGGGCTAAATACTTGAAATAATAAACTTAAACAATTGGAGGATAGTGAAAAGGCATGAAGATCAAATCAGTACTACCTTGTTAATTTGTAATTTGGAATTCACATCCTTTGGCAATGGTTCTTTCATGGATTGGACTAGTTTACCATTTATACCATATCTATGTTACTATCATTTCCACAATATTGGTGGATTTTCAGGTGATTTGATTTGAAATTTGAGTAGCATTCCATGTCGAAGTACCTTTACTGGGCACGAGCATGATACACTTTCTCAAAAAGTAGATATCAGTGGGTGTTGGCGCTGAACACGCGGAAGTCACGGTGACCGAGCGTAAAAGGTACTCAGATAGCAACAGAGAAAAGCTCTCGAACAGGCAAGAAAAACAACAGAGACCGAGAACGCACAAAGAGATTTTTGGCGTGGAAGTACCCTTCTTTAACCAAGAGAAAAACCACCGAAAAATACACTATAAAAGATTATTACAATCGTTAGCTACTCAAGCTTCAAACGAAAGAAAAAGAATCAAGTGTATGCCTCTCTCTCTCTACAAGGGTTTTCTCTTTCTCTACAAAACTTGCCCACACAGCTCTCTCAATGCTCACGCCTTCACAAAGTTGCCACACACACACACACAAAGCAAGAGCCACAAGAGCTGAATATATATATATACACGTCCAGGATGCCAGCGTGGATTGCCAGCCAGGACGACAGCCAGGATGACAGCCACCCTACTGCCACCCTACAACCACCATTCTGTCGGCTGGGTGGTGGGAAAGTGGCGCAGGACTGTCATGGCAGCCGCAGGCCTGCGTGTCAGATGACAGTCCTGCCACCTGGAAAGCTGCTCCCTCTGCGGCGTCCAATCAGCGCAGTCTGCAGAAACGTGTATGACATCATTAACTGCGTGATGCTGCGAACCTCATCTCCGATCTCTATGGGGACTCATCCCGAGGGTTGCAGAGAAAATGTCGGCATTTGTCTGATCAATCCTTCGAAACAGGCGATAGAGACTCCCTTGCTCTGTCGCTTACCTTATTGTTTGGATTTCTATGTTTGGTAATCAGAGATCCTGCAGATTTTTGCTGCCTCGAGGCTCGATATACCTGATGCTTGGCAAATGCCCCAGGTGATTATTATTATTTTTTTCCGGTGCAATATTTACATGAAATCGTATATGTGACGATCGAAATCATACTACTTAGTTGAAATTCCTTCAATATATATATATATATATTGTGAAGGAAAGTGATTCATCCTCCGCGGTTAGCCAAACAGTATATCAGCAACCCCTCAATGTCGGAATATAAAGCATGTGACTAGGCTGATGACTGTTTAACGATCACTGATGGCCTTATTGCAAATACTCATCTGCATGTGTTTTTCAAAATTGTGTTTATCATTTACCCCACGATACCAGGGTAAGGTTCTGCATATATGTAACGCTCCCAAGACCTGCAATGGTGGAACATCTTGCATTACGCCAGCCTTTGGGAAATGCTTTAGTTGAGGATAGTGAAAAGGCATGAAGATCAAATCAGTACTACCTTGTTAATTTGTAATTTGGAATTCACATCCTTTGGCAATGGTTCTTTCATGGATTGGACTAGTTTACCATTTATACCATATCTATGTTACTATCATTTCCACAATATTGGTGGATTTTCAGGTGATTTGATTTGAAATTTGAGTAGCATTCCATGTCGAAGTACCTTTACTGGGCACGAGCATGATACACTTTCTCAAAAAGTAGATATCAGTGGGAAGAGCTCAAGTTATGTCTTTGCATCAATCATCCTACTAGAAGGATAAGCCCATGCACAGAGGTAACCCCATTACAGTTTCTGGCTCACGTGCACACTGCACACACTAGGATCTATGCATTTACAGATATAACCCAATCTAGTGTCTGGCGGAGATAATCTTGCCTCATTCTTCCTCCGATATTGCTTCGGAAACTTTAAAAATTTCATCGCGTTTAGCACAAACAGAACTGCTGCTTTTGACTTTACTCCTGCAACCTTTTTTAGGAGTTTAATGCCTTGAGAGTAGCTATTAGCTCAGAACTGAGAAGCTTAATTTACCATCAAAAGTACGTGAAATGAGATGCTGCATTATTGTTCCTCCTCTGGAAGTATTTACTGTGTTCTAGCACTACGAATGTTGTCCAACAATAGATCCAACTTTGATATTTTCATTTATTAAATTCAAAATCCAGATTGATTTCATGGGAATAAATTGAACCTGTCCTTGTGCTGTATAATTGACCATTTTGTTGATAATTCCAGAGTTCAAACCTGCTCAAACAGAACTGTTGGGAAGGAGGACATATAGGAGTTCATTTAGATCCCAGAGTTAGAAGTTATTCTGGGTTTGCCAGTTGGGTTGAGCTTTTGCTGGTTTGTAATCTGGATGAGTTTGCTTGACTTGCAGCTATTATTGCTTTAGTTTCCTGAATTTCATGGGTACGATCATTTGGCATCACATTCCAGCTTTGATCCTTATGGGCTCTTTGATGGGACCAAGAAGGAGGGGGAGAGAGAGGAAAATTTTGAGAAGGATGAAGATAAGAGAGAAGATGGAAGGATGGGAAATCAATGAAGAGGTGTAATTCAGAAGGAACATTAGTGAGAAAGTTGGCCAAGTGGACAGAATATTCTCAAATAGTCACAGAACAATATTGAAACTTACTGAAACACCTATATATAGTAACTCTGGATCCATTAAAAATATACTATAAAAAATCTACAATAATATAGAATAGGGATTTTGTTGGAAAATAATACTTAATAGAAACGTTGAAGCATCCCAAACTTTTTGGCCTTTGGTTGCACGTGCAATTCCCATCACTCTTTTCCCTCTTTTCCTCTGCGCTGTCTCTACAGCATTACTTTAAGCATAGTCATAAAACTGCATTTATGCAGCTTTTTGAGTGACATTGGGAAGGGGGAATTGGTAAGTTGTCTACTTGGTATTGATTTCTTTAACTGATTAACTAGTACTAATTTTCAAATTGAAATTCACGTCAATTAGGCCACTGTCTTTTAAATTTCACGAGTTTGGATGGATTGTGAATTATATTTATTTGGAATGCATTTATCCATTTGTTCACATGAAAAGGAGTAACATCGCTGTGTCAAATAGGGTGGTATCGATGAGGGTGAATATCCAAGGGATGCAGCCATCAGGGAATTGAAGGAAGAGATGGGAGTCACCTCTGCTGAAGTCCTTGCAGAGGTTTGGCCTTCGGATTTGGTATTGTTGGCACATACCTTGACCGGTTATCTCTTGTGTGGTATTACACAATGAGGGATATTAATTGAAGGGAAATGATTGGTATAACAATTTACAAGTAGGATGATACAAAATCCATCAAAAGAGATATTACAACGTATGAAAACAAATAACAAGGCCTTTCAATCTGTCTCAGCATCCAGCAAATATTTTGGAACTCCAGATGAGAAGATGATTACTAAATTCTATAACAAAGGGGGTGGTAAATTTATTCCTGGTTAAGGAGTATTTGGTATTAGGCTCCATCCAAATGTATTGTGCCACTAAACCAGATAATTTTGACCCTCCTTGCACACTCCACTAGCCTTGAATTTAAGAAATTTTTTAAAATATTTGTGAGCAAGCTCAATGCTTATACGCACCATGAGACAGAGAGTTATGTGAGTAAGGACATACACTCGTCTTGTTACCAAAGTAACAGGAAAAACAGTTCTTTTGCCTGAGTCATGAATCATTTTAATCATATTAAGGAATGCAGAGTAAATAAACCAAAGTAGAAAGCCAAGAGCTTGGTACATCAGTAAGTTACAATCTGAAGAGGTGCAAGAAAAAAAAACCAGAAACTATTGAAGGTCCAACAAGTCTGGCCGGAGGATAGGAAAAATGAGTCTATTGTTTGCAACCACGAAGAATGTTGGTCTCTTTTTGTTTGGATCTGTAACATAATAAAAAAAATTCAGCGTGTAACTGTTGAAAATGAGTCAAGGAAACGCTTGCATAAAATAACGCAGCTTCTTAGAGGTTTTTCAAAAAGTTTACTCTATCAGTTCATAATTTACCACCAGAAAGAAACAAAGGACCACATTGGTACCAAAGTTCCCAAAGCACGCATGATGGACAGCCCTGGGAGTAAGGACCACCTGGAGTTCGTATCTATTGTATATCGCCTTATGCCGAATCCTGTTTCTCACCTCTACCAAAGAAAATTCCCCTTTCACAACTTAGACTTATTAGCTGAGCAAGAGTCATCAATGATGATAAATAGTTGAGGGGAAATTAGACAATGCAAGACCGGATAAGATAAATATGACCCATGAAAGGTAAGAAAACTCTCTTTCTCCCAACTTATCTTATGTACCTTGTCTCATTCGTTGGATCCCAAAGAAGAAGCTCATGTCTGCCGAATTTGGGAGGTTGTCAATTCGGGAAGCTCAAAAGAGAGGAAAGAATGAGCTTCCGGAGCTTGAGGGTGACAAAGCAACGAATATGACTGAGAAAGGAGAAAGATTGAAGAACATTCTGAAGGAAGGGAGCTTTTATTTTGTTTCAGGGAAAACTTGCATTCGTGGGCAATTTATATAGGAGTTATATTTACAAATAAAATCAGAATACAATCTTACTGTACTTAGAATACAACCATTTGGAAGAATCTATTTCATAACTGTGGAAAATAGGCCTTGTGCGTGGCCATTCTTGCCAGAATTCTTTCCAATCAACCACTAATGCTGTTTCAGACTCAGCCATGCAAACCCTTGATTTTGTGTAATAGGGCACAGCTCCATCATCTTGTGGCATGTGTCTTGAGGTGCCTTTTGACGTTGGTTTCCTTGCACACTTACCTTACTGATTGACTTATGATTTCCCTGACATCAATGGGGATCTGACTGAAAAGTTCAAGCACAAAAGTGGTGAGCATTGAGCAAACTAATTTAGCTGTTTTTATTTGCACATTTGAAAGCAAACATAGGGCAGTCTATGGCATCGGTTTGGATGGACACATTGTGACGATATAACTTTCTGCTGAGCGCATCATCCTATCCAAGTTGAGATATGTACAAATAGGTTCCTCTTATTTTTCTCCTTTCTCACCATCTTTAAATGTGTTGGAGTTTTCCATGGACTAATATCCAACTGTTCCTGTTGTAATTTCAGAGATTTTTGAGCTTTAACTCCTTGGCGTTGAAAACTTTACAAACAGGGTTATAGTCATGGATGAAAATATTGGTATTGGTCGTAACCATATCGATATCGGATGATAGGTTTTGGTAATGAAAACACATTTATTTGGTAAATCAGAACCGGGGGAAATATCAGTTGATATCGGTCAATTTATCAGAAAATAACAAGTGTATTAACCTGTATTTTAAATATCGGCTGATATAATACAATATACTATCAATATTTCATTTTGGGGTTATAATATGTATGCATAAAGCTCCCCATATATGGCCTCTTATAGAAACTTACTCCATGGCAGTTTTTTTAAAATTCCACTATGGGCAAATAAATGTGGAATAGTTATTAAAAGCGTCTCTTGTACCTTCCATGTAAATCCACAAATATCTACATTTTTATGCTCTTCACTGCTGTCATTATCTTGCACGCTAGTTTCACCTTATGAAAGTGCAGGTTTCTTTTTAAGTTCATTGGCAATGAGGATGAGATCAATCTTTTCGTTGATGGGAAAGAGAAGCCCGAGTTTGGCACATGGTCATGGATGCCACCAGAACGTGTGGTTGAGCTTGTGGGTTGAGTTAAATATTTTGGCCACCTATCTTTGCCACCTATCTTCAGTGAGAACGTCAACTCGGTTTTCATTTTGGCCATGCTTTATTCTTCTTATCAAATTAATTGCTTAGCTGTTTCTACATTGAACATGCTTTTTGAACCTTTTCTTTGATTTGTGACAATCTTATAATGCCTCAATTAGTTAGCTCAACTGGTGCATTTGTTAGGCTGGCTATCCAGTGAGGAGTTGTAACAGCAAAAAAGCCATCAAACTTTTAATTTGTGATGATTTATTACAATTCCCCTTTTTCAATATGCGAATCTTATTATCACGTCACAGTCACAAACTTCTCTCTAGATTATCCAAGTAAGTTGGTATTCCAGATCCTTGCATGCCCCATTAACAAATCAAAGGGCACAAATGCTTATATATTAATTCATTGGCAGGATGTGACAAAATACCTGATAATAGGCTTTGATACCATGGGTGCTGCCCAGATAGCCCATCCATCAAACCCGGTGGGTCTTCTTTCTCTTGTAACTTAGTGTTATTTCTTTATTAAAATTGATAGCAAGTTAAATAAACTCTTTACAGGTAAACCCAAACTGATTGTGCTTTCTATAGGGGGCATGATTCATAGAGTTTTCATCATAGAATAAGGAGAGTTGCAATTTCTCTCTCTCTCTCTCTCTATACATATTTGTAGTAGTAGATAATACTATTGAGGTGATTAATAAGTCAAGTAGTACAGCACCGAGGAAATTTGAATTCCACGAAGTCTGTCTGCCATAAAACAAATATGTGAAGAACTAGGCATTTCATCAGGTGTAGTAAGCCTTCCTCCAAATGAAAATTATGGTTTTCTCTAACTCGTTCTCTTTTCTTTACAAGGAGCTTGGATTTTCTTCACTTCCCCAATGGCTTTGGCAAGCAGTCTGTACTTCAATTTTAAGTACAATTCAGTGTACGATATTCCCAAGCCGTGAGATGTTTTTTTATGGTTTGAATTCACTATCCTTATATTACCATGCAGTGCTCTTATTGTTGCAAAAAAGCCTTATCCTCGAATGAAGCACAAATGACTTGGCACCTAATCTACGAGGACATTATACATTCAACGACCAACTTAATCAGCCTTTTTCTTTTTCAAGTAACATGACTCATATCGAAGGGCCGAATGCTAATAATTGTTGATTTCCTTTGTATTCTGGACCAAGTTTCCCATATTATATTCAATTAGAGAAGACCTTTTGTTGCAAGGCTTTTTCTCTCTCTTAAGCTAAACCTTTTGCATGCCTTCTCTGTCATGTTTAGTTTGAATAAACCTTTTCGAAGGGAGCGAATCCGCAGCAAGCATGATGACTCTCATCATATTCCCCAATAATCTTGAACACCAATATTGCTAAAGTCCACTTATGTGCTTGGTTAGCTGCAATTTATATTCTTTATTCCTTTTGAGGCTGATAAACAGCAAGAGGAAGGCAAATAGAACAGCGCAAAGGAATAAGAATGCTGTCTTGGCATAGTGAGAACCACTGCAGTGGGTTGGGTTGATGCATGGTGGTGGTAGGTTTGGCACTGGTTGGATAGTGGTGGTGGTGGTAGTGGTTGACAGGGGGTGCAATGGAGATGAAGGGAGTGGTGGTGATGGTGAAAATCAGAGGGTGGTGGTGGTTGGCGAAGGCGGACTGAAGGGGTAATGTTTATGGAATTGGTGATTGTAGTGAACTAATCAAAAGATATTGATGATTTGAAAATTAATTCTACTTTGGTAAACTTAAGGTTTTATTTTTATTGTTGTATTGTCTCTCATGGTCTGCAATCTTAGCCACTTTGATTCCTCCATTAAACCACAGCTACGGTANTGGGTTGATGCATGGTGGTGGTAGGTTTGGCACTGGTTGGATAGTTGTTGTGGTGGTTTGAAAGGGGGTGCAATGGAGATGAAGGGAGTGGTGGTGATGGTGAAAATCAGAGGGTGGTGGTGGTTGGCGAAGGCAGACTGAAGGGGTAATGTTTATGGAATTGGTGATTGTAGTGACCTAATCAAAAGATATTGATGATTTGAAAATTAATTCTTCTTTGGTAAACTTAAGGTTTTATTTTTATTGTTGTACTGTCTCTCATGGTCTGCAATCTTAGCCACTTTGATTCCTCCATTAAACCACAGCTACGGTATCCAGAAAATCACCATAGACTATGGCTATAACTTGTATAAATAGAGGGGAAAATGCCCATTTACAAAGCTATATTTAATGGTCTATTTGTTCACCCTTTGACCAGATTAGCAACTGTGATTTTTCTCCCCAAAAAAACCGATTCTTAACAAAAGTGAGAACAGCACAGACGTGAATATAACATCAAAGAAGTCTAGATCAAACAAATTCTTACCATAGATAAGCCTAAAGCTTGAAGATGGAATAACAAGGATCCCCAAACATTAAACCTAAATCAGTATGCTTATCACTTAACCAAACGTGCATAAGGCATAAAGAGAAAGGCAATTCCCTAATCCATTGAATCATCGATATTGATATTCAGGGTATTTTACCAGCAGTTAAGCGGGAGTTAGGACGACAAAATGGGTCACACAGTTGCTTTATACTTGGGAACAGGAGCTGTTTATGTTACAAATGTCTTCACCCAAGATTAAGTTTTCCCCAGTTCAACATTGGCCAAGTAACCTTTGAAGCTTCAACATGGCTCGACCCAGAACGCATTCGAGCATTGTTCACGGAGGAGCTTGACAAATCCAGTTTCAAATTTGCAGCCTCTTTCATCAGAAACTTATATTCACCTGTAAAACATTTTTAATATCACATTTTTGACATTTTCTAACCGAGAGAGCTTTACATATTCATTGAAAGAGAAATACATCTTTTCTTTTCTCATGACATGTGGATACTGCATCTCAATGGATGTGCCGGCAGAAATCTGATAATATGAGTTAGTAAACAGAAATCCAATTACATTTAACTCGAATTCCCACAGGCATCGGGTGTCTAGACATCTAGACTTAGCGTTTCCAGCAAAATGCATTTTGAAATTCATTTACAGGGACATCTAAAGAATAGGAGAATTCTACCCACAATACATTAGATGTCTACTCTTCAGAGTTCTTACTGACGAGAGACGTACGCTCTGGCATTTAGATGTCTAGCTAGTTAAGTTAATTAATGGTTGGGCAATGAAAACAACAGTACAGAGAGGGTTGTGATGGTCAAATAGAGATAATTTAATATGGTTGCAGAGATGAAGAAAAGAAGAGAAAAGCACGAGGCTTTTATTTCGGCTGTCTGGACATCTAGACTTAGCGTTTCCAGCAGACATGCATTTTGAAATTCATTTACAGGGACATCTAAAGAATAGGAGAATTCTACCCACAATACATTAGATGTCTACTCTTCAGAGTTCTTACTGACGATAGACGTACGCTCTGGCATTTAGATGTCTAGCTAGTTAAGTTAATTAATGGTTGGGCAATGAAAACAACTGTACAGAGAGGGTTGTGATCATCAAATAGAGATAATTTACTATGGTTGCAGAGATGAAGAAAAGAAGAGAAAAGCACGAGGCTTTTATTTCAATTGTGCTTTTTTTTTTTTTTTTTCCATGTCAAGTGTGCAGGTTTCCTAGTTTGTATAAAATTAGGTTTAGTGGTTATTGTACAAATGGATGGGATTCGATTATGGGAAGGAGTCCAGCATTCCTTATTAGTTCATCTCTATCTAAAATTAAGCAACTGATGAAGAAAGGGTTCGTATGTGTCAATCATGGATTCAATTACGAGCTGTGACATGCCCTGTGACTATTATGATATGGTTACAATACTATGATGACTCTTACATTTGCCAACAATACGCTAGCGAGATGGCTATTTGAAACTGTGTTAAGGACTTGTGGGTTGAGAGAGCTATTGCTATATTATAGCCGATAGCCAAATGGATCGATACCATTAGGGAATACTAGCAGAGAGGTGCAACTATTTTACATCTTCAAGTCCATCAGGAACGTCCATTCCACTTTTTTATTTTTGGTCAAGGTCTGATAGTTAACACTAAATGAAAAAATTAAAAGAACATTGAGATTTCTGAAAATTCTTTGACCTTCCAATCAATATTTCATAATTCACGGAGGCATCTTTAAAGATAACTGACAAAATCCCTCAATATCAGTATGATAAGGAGAAACTTACTATCAATAATCAGCTTTTGCTGCCGTAGTCTGGCCATCTGCTGCTTTAAATTACTGTTCTCCATAGACAATGCAGCATGCTGCTGAAGCAAAGTAGAAATTCTACATGCTAATTCTGACTCAAAGCTCTGCACCCGGAAACAAGCAAACCCTGAATTCAGAAACAGCTCAACCAAGAAAAAGGTAAAGAAACTTTTCAACATTTTGCCATTAGCCTAGCAATTGAAGTTTCATATTCTGCCCAACATAGATGAAAATATTGATATTGATATCGATATCGATATCGATCTTGGCCATATCGATATTAGATATACCAGGATGAAAAAAATTTTTAAAAATCGTAAACTGAGAATATCATATCAGTCGATATATCACGATATATCAAAAATATAAAAACATATCACATATTGTTGCAGTATGCATCAATACTGCCCAGAGTTATTGACATCAAATCCTGATGTCCCCACATTCAAAGGGTACATTGAGTAATGCAAGGTCAGAAGAAGAGTACAAGACCTTGTTGACTTAATACTATATAGAATTCACATAAAAAAACTTGAAAGCTAGAAGGTACTTGAAGAAGGGAATACATAATTACATCAGCATATATCCCACTGCTACATGTTACTCAAATTCCAGGACATCTAAGTTATACCTGGAAAACATTCACAGTTCTTTCAAGTTCAGCAATGTACTGAAGTTTTCGAACCCTTGATCTTTGCCTCGGATGCCTGTGAGTCATTCAGAACAAAATCAATTTAAACATGTCACTTATTCCTTCCCATAAGGGTAATTATTGAATCTGGAGAGGAAGTGGGCACAGAATGAAACATAAAGGTTAGGTATATAATTACTTGAAAGCAATCTAAAACAACAGAGGTCATCACTGAGGACTCATCCTGACTTCAATAAGCACGATTTCAGGTGCATATTTACAAATATCTCGGAATTTGGCTGATGATTATGGGATGCTAAAGGAACAATAACTGGTTATTGGATGGGCAATATAATTTAAGAGGGAGATTCCTAGTGTCATTTAGAGAGAATAGAAAAAAAGTGACCAAAGCTTTTCGGATGAGATGGAAAAATTACTTGACAGAAGCTTCTTGATGAGAAATCTCGTCTGCATTGACCAAATAGGACCTCAAGATCTATTCTATCAGGTTCATAATTTGACTTGAAGAAAACTTGAACAGCTTTAAAACAAAATCTACGCAAGAGAAATTAAACCACTGGCCAGATCCTTTGATCAACCAAGCAACAACCAAATTCTGTGTATAAAAAAAGGGAACCAGATATCTCTATGATGTCAATCAACCACACATGAAACAAATCTTAGAAGAAAGGAGGTGTCTGAAAGGGAAATTATCATATCCTTCAGCACTTACCAGCAAATCCAACTTTGAATTTGGTTATGGTAGTTCATATTCAAAATGGAGATGTTAGCGGAAGTCCTTGAACATCAAAAAAGGTTGAACCCTAGATGTGGAGGGATGAAAAATTGTAAGAGTTTATCCCATGCAACAGATCTTAGAAAAAACAGAACCAGGTTCAAGAAGTCACAATGCTCTGAAATTTGAATCATGTTAGAAGCCTTGATTTACCGATTCTCAGCACTATGGGACAACTATATCTATTTTTCGGTTTATAAGGGTATCAACTAGCAGAGGAAGGGGTACAACTTGAACCCACGTCAAGCACAGATCCACAGGGAAAAAATGCAACTGTGCTACCCTTACATCTCAATGATATGTGCTATTGAGCTCTAGTCAACAACATTTAGTGGGCAGACACTACTAAATTTTGATGGATTTTTTCCCTTCTTAATTTCGTTGATTACTCTCCTATTAGCTAAGGCAACAAAGACAGATAAGGCCTTATTTCGTTCCAACAAATTTCTTACTCTTTTTTCCCCTTTCTAGAGATTGGTTTTTAGCATCACAAGTAATAAGTGGTGTTCAGCATCCACACACTAGCCATTACCACCCTGCTTGAGTAAACTCAGGATTTTTTTTGGGTCGAAGGCACATTTTTTGAAAGTTTCTACTAAAAACCACATAATCTAAATTTGCAAAGAAATTTTGGACTAATCTAAAATGTGAAACTTGGTACATGCTTCTTTAATAAGCAATTCCATCTTTCATAATTTACCATTATAAACAAGCTTTGCCAATATTAATGTATCTGGATTTTCTGGCATGGAATTACATATATGATTTACTTACAGATCATCATCAAGTGGGGGAATAAACACAGCGTGAAGCAGGACACAGATAAGACCCAACACAGTTAAACAGATAAATAGAAACTCTTGTAGTGCAGCACTATCGAGACCAAATTACAGTACAGAATAAACACAATTGCAGAGCGTGAGCATCATCAATGAAAGCAAGACCTTAAAATCCTATAGACAATTTAAAGATCAGAAAGATAGCTTAACCTTTTTTCTGCCTTCTGTTCATCATCGAGATCATTGCTTGCACCTGAACTATCTCCATCTAAACAAGAATGGGCAGTCACAGAACTTTGAGTATTAACTTCAACATACCGTTCTGGGCTGCGAGCAAGAAAATTTGACAATGCGGAAAGCACATAATTGTCTGAAAAGGCTGAGTTGGTCTTTTGACGGGGAGAATTGGGGCCATAGAAACAAGCAGACTCCAACAACACACTATCACTTTCATCACGACCTGAACTCTCATTATTGATACCAGAAGTGAGTGTTCTTTGTGGTAAAATACCATCCAAAAGAGTTGCTGAATCACTGGCCGAACGGCAGTGGAATATCTCATCCGAATTCGAGCCAAGGTCACTGAACAAGTCGTCAAACCATTGTTGCTGATCCTCTAGTATGGAACTCTGGGAGAGAGACTTTTGATGTCTCGTGAATAAGTCATCACCTTCCGGAAGATTTGAAGAGTTAAGTTCAATTGGGCAAGCAATGGCTTTCTTTTGGAATGGGGAACGAGGCGGAAGTTGGGGCTGCCGTGACATTGTGGATCAGCTTACAAAACATTCATCCATGGATTAGCTCCCAGGTGCCTATCCTGTTGATTATAAAGAACGCAACAGGCATTCTTTTGTGGCTCAATCCAACTATTGACAGATCATAAGCAACTTTTAATATAAATTACAGCTGTTAAAATTTTGTCTCCTTTTATAAGAAGATGATAACTCCTTCCTGTGAATAGGAAAAAACAACTGGAAATGTGTGCAAGAAAGTAAAGCCCCACCTAGACCCTTTTAACTTAGAAGGAAAATGTATCCAAAATTGTCTTGCCTGATGAGGAACCTGCCCTCCCTCTCTTGTATCAGTATGAGTAAACCTCGGATATACGATACACCCACAAGAACTATATGCCGAATAGGTACAAGAATCCCAATGTTTCTGAAATATGCCTAAGTCTGAAACAAAATCTCCTTCACATCCCCCCTACCTGTGTTTGAAATAGGCCAGAGTGAAATAGAAAAAGGAAGCAAGAGAGAGAGAGAGAGAGAGAGAGAGAGAGCCTCTCTAAGTAAAGAAGTGAGCATGTGAAAACAGAGGAAGATTTTCAAATATGAATATGAGACAAACATTTTGAGTTAAAAACAAAATCACATAGGAGAAATCTGCGATGTATGGGAAACATGTTCAAATTTGGACATCAGATTACCCGTTCAAGCACTCACTAAATACATCTGAAAACAGCAGCATTAGCTAGATTCAACATTTATATACATGAAAGGCAATGTCCATGAGAATATGCACAGGTAAACATAGGCCCAGATTTTTTTTAAAAAAAAGGGAAGCTCAGACTTCCACCGACATGGACAAGAACATTTACTCCTTTGATGCTCAGAACAGGGAGACAAAAAATGACCCAAAAATTAACACTCACAGTCAGAGACGAAGACACATTTCCCTTTCAACTGCGTAGACGCGTGAGAACAACTAATTAAAGATCGAAGGCACAAATAATTTGAGTTCTTCAACCTTCGAAAAATGAGTTCCTGGTACATTGGGTAGAAAGTAAGAGAGAGAATATAGGAGAGAGATAAGGAGGGAGGCAAGGAGGGTCGACGGAACCTAAGGCCCGCGCCGGCAGCCGACGCTAGATATAGGCTGTGGGATTGTCATCCGCCGTTGCCTCAGAGAGAGAAGCGGGGAAAGCAGAGCATACGGTCATATGTTTGGGAGCAACGAGGTCCTCGACATTTTAATGCAGGGAGAGAGTGCGAGAGGCGTGCGCGTACACCGCAGCTCCGTATGCGTCCGTAGTGAAAGGACGGCCATCTGTGCTCTCCAATTTATCTAATATGATGTAATTATCTTTTTTATTTATAATTAATATATA
>JAODPA010150335.1:0-41479 GCA_025585075.1 Nepenthes mirabilis
TATATTATTTGTTATTGAATTGTTTCACGGTACTTATTTTAGGGTTATGTTCTAATTTTAGGTTCGGTTACTATGGTGAATTAATCAAAATCTGATTCCTAAATATTTTGTTTTAGATTTTAAGACCAAGGACATGACAAATAAAATGGTATCAAAGCTAAGATGTAATGAAAGTGTCTTATGTGATTTGAGGATTAAAATATATGATTCCTTTCATAACAACTACTATAATTTCAGACGGTTAAGATAGCTCAAATTCTGACCGAAAGAATGAATATCTTACCATAATGACAATGATAGTCGAAGTAATGGATTAGATAGTCCAAAAGCAACCAAATCCTAAACCAGCAGCCGCAAATCCAAGCTATGCTTTGATGATTTATGATTGGTTCATTAATGAACATATGCTGAAATTTTTGGGTCAACACTTATTTGTCAAAGATTGAAATTTATAATCGTCATATTAAAAAGGTTTACGGGACATCAACTTTTTAGAGGAGGAGAAGGTAAAGTTCTTGTTTTACAAGCTTAACAATGAAGTTAACTATTGGTGAATAATGAAGAATAGAATTTTGACATTTGATAAGGAAAATATTTCATGGAACTTAGTTCTAGAAATGTTTTTGGAAAAATACTTTCTAATGAACCAACGAAAGAAACAAGATGATGAAATTGCTTGCTTGTGGTAAGAGAATTGGACGGTAGTAGAATACGACACTAACTTTACTAAATTAGCTTGGTTTGCTTTACATGTAGTAATGGACAAGACGAGGAGAGTAAAGAATTTTCTACAATGATTGGAGGATAAAAAGTGAATGTAGTTGATGATGTTGAGGCTTAAGACATAAAAAAGTACTCAATCAAGACTTGCTTTATGAGCAATAGTTAGAGATAGAAAATTTTTAGAAAAAGAGAAGCTCAAATCAAAGAGGCCAAAGTTTGGTATCTGATGAATCCTATAAGAGGTCAAAGTCCCATGATAAGGAGATAGAGAAAGGAGCTAAAATCAAAAAAGCATCAGACAAGCAACTACAATTGAAACTCATGTAATATCATGAGGGAAATTCCATGAAGGAAGGCCCAATTACATACTGATAGGAGTGTGCTTCAATTGCAGCCAATCTAATCATATTATCAAATAATGTCCTTACCTTTTGAGACAAACAACTAGAAAGTTTTAGGGAGGGCTTTTGTGGTAATGGCTAATGATGGAAATGTATCTCCTTCAATGATGAAAAATAAGCTCTCATTTTTTAATACTTCAGTACATATATTATTAGACTTAAGATCTACACATTTATGTGTATTGTTGAAGTTTGTCCCCGATTTGCATTCATCACCTATGATTATGAATTTTTTATTAATGGTGTCTACACCTAATGGGTACGTTATTGATAACTAATATTATATGCCCTAGCTGTGTAATTTGGATGTGATGCATCATAGATTCAAATTTCGAACAAATTCGGGTCAAGTTGATCGCCTGAAATCAGTTCCGTTCACCGAATCTGGATCCTACACATCACAACTAAAAATAGGAGGTCAGGTGTCGATAGAATGTTATCCCACTAAAAATACTCCGATACTCAAGTTAGCAAATAACCTTCAACTTAAGAAGGTAAAGAAAAATGAATGCAATGAGAATGCTGAAAAATTATTTGGGACAGTGGGCTGCTCTCGTTGAGAGAGGCTTTTGTGGGCTCATGAGGACCGCTGGCTCTTCGTATGGGGTTCGCTAGGAACATAGTGATAAAGAGTGAAGTGTTCGCTGAAAGCGTAAGAGCTTTGCAGTAGAGAGAGAGCTTGATGAGGAAGGCGATTATATGCAAGTATTGAGAGCGTTTTTTGTCTAAGATCAAATGCGTGCCCTAGAGTGAGAACTCCATGAGCTTTTATAATTGAGATGCTGGGCAGCTTTTCTTGGGTAGGAATGCTTAATTCCCGCGCTCTATTGGGATTGCTTTCTTTCCTGGTGTGGAGCATTAATAGCGGTAACAACTCCTTGATGGGTTGCCTTCCTTTTAAATTTTGTAACCGTTAGGGTTTACTGCAAACGGGAAAAGGAATATGGCGCTTTCCTTATGAATGTGCACTCAATGTGTTGGTAACTGTTACAATGGAGATTACCTTCTAGGAGAGCGTTAAATCAGGAAAAAAGACCGTTACTGGTGGTGGACGGAAGTGTGGGCCATACTAGGCTTGGCCCACCTGAGGCTTGCTCTTAGGCCGGCCTATTGTGACGCTTTCGGTCAATAGAAATGTTGACCATCTTCGTGAGCCTATTGTCCATCCTAATGTGAAGCTTGGCCAATCTTCTTGGCCTTTCGACTAGAGTTGACCGTTTAGGTACATATAGGCCTTTGTGGATTTGGGTCGTTCCTCTTTCTTGATCTAATCTACTATAGGTGTACCTATCACTAGCTTCCCATACTGGTGTTTTGTACTCTGACTTCCAATATGTTCATGATGAGACGTGCTTGACTGGGAAATCTTAATGAAGATGCCGGACACAACTCTAGGTCTGTTGGTCACATGACTTGGTGTTCGTCAAGATCTGCGAAACTGGTGAAGGAAGTATTGGCCACAATCGTTGACCGCCCAGGCCAAAGTTCGGAGAACTTTTGAGGAAAGAGTTGACCGAATTCATTGACCGTCTAGACCAAAATCTGGAGGACTTTTAAGGGGATAGTTGACCGGATTCGTTGACTGTCGAGGCCAAGACCGGAGAACTTCCGGAGGAAGAGTTGACTGGAATCGTTTACTATCTAGGCCAAAAATCTGGAGAACTTGTGGGAGTTGGAATGACGTGCCATCATCAGTCGTCCTATCAGTCGAAATGGTGGTCACGTGTCATCACGTAGTGAATTCACGATCCCAGTAACTAATGCACCAGAGGGTCTGATTCGATTGTGCTTGTTCAGGAAATACCACATGTCAGTAATGATGGGCGCACATTCTTGAGACGGTTAACTTCTCTGACGTTCACACTGCCCTTTAAGTTATCCGTCCATTTCACTTTTGAATATCCCACGCTCTCCTTCATCTTACTTGGAAAAATGCTAAGTGTCCTGCAACTTTTTTTACTTCCATATTCATGGTTGTCGTCACCAAAATTGTTTCAATCATCAGAGAAACTGACATAAAGAAGTTGTATGTAAAGTACGACATTCCTAATGAGATTGTCTTCCACGTTCCTAGTGAGGAGGACAGGGCGAGCTCGCCGCCTAAAGGTTGTGTCACTATATATGAGGCCCACCTAAGGACTGGGTTGCGCCTCCTAGTCCCAGATGAGTTACTAGAGATTCTGACGACTCTACATGTCTCTATCACACAGTTCTATGCTAACGCTGTGTGATACTTGTACACGTTCTGCATATTTATCTGTCAGCACACGAGACGACTGATAGTGGAAATGGTGAGGGTG
Source organism: Nepenthes mirabilis (assembly GCA_025585075.1). Lineage (NCBI taxonomy): Eukaryota > Viridiplantae > Streptophyta > Magnoliopsida > Caryophyllales > Nepenthaceae > Nepenthes > Nepenthes mirabilis. The sequence continues at coordinate 3,425 of JAODPA010150335.1, forward strand.
CTGTTTAAGTTTAACCAGGGAGCAGAGTGGATCTCCCTGGCCCCATGTGGCAGTCTTCAAATTAGCTCTGCCATTTATGATTCCTTAAAGAACTAGAAGAATCAGTTCTTTTTTATTTATGTGGGCGAGTTCTGGGCATTGGCCAGGGAGTGGGGTAAGGTGCCCGAAATTTATATTGGGATTCCTTTTGATGAGGAGATGGAGTCCCTAGAGTCGCTATTTGACTTGGTGGAGGGCCACCTTGACGACTTCTGGAGAGACCACCTGGTCTCTCGTGCTGAGGTCAAGAAGGTTAAGTGGGGGCTTCTTTCTTCTGAGTAGAAAATGAGAAAGCCTTCTAGAAAGAGGAAGGCTGGAGTCGTTGTGATTGGAGCGCCAGCCTGTGAGGAGTCTCTCGAAAGTCTAGGGTAGAAGAGGACGATGACGGCGGCAGTGGTGATACCTTCTTCTTCATCTTCCACTGAGCTAGGGAATATTGTGGCTAGCCAGCTTGCCAGAGTAGGAGATAACTCCGGTGTAGGAGGTGAAGAATCTATCGTTGAGGCTTATAAGGCCAGTCTATGCTCCGCCACTAGCGGCGTCATTCTGGCCTTGCTACAGCCAGAGCACTTGGTGCCATTGGAGGCTTCTACGGAGCCTTCAGTGGAGCAGGTTGTTGATCTGTCGGAGGAGACACCAGCCGGGGAGCCCAAGGAGGTACCGATAGAGCCTCCTATCGCGCCGGTTGTTATAATATCTAAGGAGCCTATTTCTGGGTAGCTTTTGGAGGTGCAAGAAATGCCAACTACCGGAGAGCCTCAATTGGCAGTTGGTGTCAGTGCTGAGTTGACGGAGGAGACCGCTGCCGAAAAGCCTACTTAGGTTGTGGGTTTAACTATGGAGAGGCTAGAAGAGTCCGCCGCTAGGGAGCCTGTGGGGAAGGAGGGCCTTATGGCAGAGTTACCAGAGGAGTCTGTGGCGGAGGCCACTGCTAGGCCTTTTTAGGAGGGTTCCATTTCTAGTCCTCCGTCGCAAGAGCTAAGGTCTCGCATCAGGCCAAAAAGGCCAGTACGTAGGATTTGGCAGGTAAACTCTTACAACTTTCTCTCTTCTTATTTTTGCCGTTACTGATGCTTATCGTTTTTGCAGGCAAACAAAATTTCCAGCGCCGTTACTGAGGCGCTTAGCAAACGAGACCTGGTGATCTCCAACTGGGATAAGGAGATCTCCTAGCTCGATAAGCAGTTGGAGCTACTGAAAGCAGGGCACTGGGAGGATACAGTTGCCCTAGAGTCTGTACTGGCCGGCTTGGAAGCGGAGAATACTATGTTGAAAGAGGAGAACACTAACTTGAGAGAATATATGGTGGCCAACATAGTGGAAGAGAACGACAAGTTGAAAGAGGAGAACGTCCACCTAAAAGAAAAGGTTGATCGGGCTACACGGCGCATTGATCAGCTCGCGGGGCAGATGACCGCATTGGAGAACTAGTTGACTACTCGTATTCGTCCCCACGAGATCTCCAACATGCTAGTGGCACGGTTGTGGGAGGCCGTCAATCTTAGTCGGTGCATTACACAGCTGATTGACCCTAATTTTTCGATTGAGTTTCTTAGCCTAGAGAACCGTTCTGCCCAACGTCGCGAGAGCCTCATGGGGGAGCCTCGGAGTTGTTAAGGGCTGCCAGCGCCTCCCCCTGGAAGCTCCACTCCTTCATAGTTTTTTGTACTCATCACTTTCTTTTATGTACTAATGTAAATATATTGTAAGTAATAAAATAAATAACTGTTTTATTGTTGTTGCGTGTTCTTCCTTCGTTGCCGTTTTTTGAATTGTCTACTGTATTTTTCGGCTAACTTGATGTATTTCATGCAAGTTGGTCGTTTGCCTTAAGGTGTTATAGGCACTTTTTCAAGGTCTTGAGTCCTTGAAAAGACATCAAGGTAGATCTTGACGATAGGCCAAGTCTGATCTATACTTGTGTGTGAGTAGAGGTTCGGTGGCACTGCCCAAGTGTTGACTTGGGCGGCCAACTTCTGGGAGGAGTGCTTTGCTCATTTGACCATTGCTGACTGATTACGCTATCTCCTTACAAAGGAGGTCGTCATGTGTACTACTTGAACCCCATAAGATTTTGATCACAAATGGGCCACTTGGATGACCAAGATTTAGATACGACCACTCATAGGTCACCCGGATGATTGGAGTTTAAATACGACCATCCACGGACCGCCTAGATGACTAGGGTTTAAATTCGATCACTTATGAGCCGCCCGGATAACCGGAGTTTAAATATGACCGCTCATGAGCCGCCTGAATGACCAGGGTTTAGTAACGAGCGGATGAAAACACGCCCGACTTAGGAGTAGTTTAGGTCGTTTAGTCCTGCAAATATACAAACATGCACACCTACACATAGAACATGAAAAGGAATAAAAGATAACACAATACACATGGGAAAATATTTCTTTTACTAATTGAGAACAGCATGTACTTACGATTACAAATATACACATGGATGACCTACCTGGACCCTTACTCGAAGTAGCGTTTGAAACGGATTGCGTTCCATGTCCGTGGGACCAACTTGTTGTTCTGAGTTCGAAATTTGTATGCTCCGTTCCGCACAACAGATGAGATTAGAAAAGGGCCCTCCCAAATCGGGGAGAGCTTATTCTGGTTGGCGGTCTTGCCTGTAGCCTCGATACTTCACAAGACCAAGTCCCCAACTTTGAATTATCGCGCTTTTACTTTTTTGTTGTGGTAGCACGTAATTCTCTATTGGTAGACCGTTGTCCGTATCCTGGGAGCGTCATAGGCTTCCTCCAACAAGTCTAGATGTTCCCTAATTTTTTGGGAGTTACCTTACAGGTTGAAGGATTCGACTTTAAAACTTGGAAGCACAATCTCAACCGGGATTACAACTTCAGTCCCATAGTAGAGACTGAATGACATATCACGAGTTGGCTTATTTGGAGTCGTCCGATAAGATCAAAGGATGAAGGGTAGCTCGTCGACCTATGAGCTCCATGCATCCTCCAACTTGGTCTTTAGACCATGGTGTCACGTGCGGTTGGTGACTTCTATTATGAGTATGCCACCAAAGTGTGAACCAATCTGATACCTAAATTGGTGTAATACTTGGTGAAACATTTTTCCTAGAATTGAGTTCCATTGTCGGTAACGACGACCTTGGGAACGCCAAATTTGTTGACTATACTCTGGCTGACGAACTCTAAAGCATTGTACTTCGTAATCTTGGCCAGTAGGGCGACTTAAATCCACTTGGTGAAGTAGTCGATGCCTATAATGATGAACTTCCTTTGGCCTGTTGTAATGAAAAATGGATCGAGAATGTTAATCCCCCATTGCACGAAGGGTCAAGGAGCCTAGAGGGATATTAGCTCAGCGGGCGACTAGTGTTGCAGATTACCGTACAGTTGGTAGTTCTCAAACTTCTTCACGAACTTGAGTACATCGTTCTTCATTATTGGCCAATAGTAAACCTGACGCATGATCTTGAATGCAAAGTTCTTGCCGCCAATGTGTGATCTGCATATTCTAGGGTGAAATTTGCCCAAGGCTTAATCGACCTTCTCAGGAGTAAGGCACTAGAGGTACAGAGTCGAGTAACTACAGCGATATAGCCGTCCATCGACTATGGTGTATCAGCTAACTGTCTTCTTGACCCGCTTGACTTCATCCGCGTCTTCTAGGGGTGCTCCGTCTGCCATATACTTCTAATATGGCATCATGTAATTTTCTGCGCTGGAGATTTCCATTGCTTTCTGTACCTCAGTGATAGGAGTGTGCAGGACCTCCCGTATGTTCCTCGAGTACTACTCTAAGTTTTCAGCTGTCGCTGCTCTGATAAGTTAGTCGACCTTCCATTTTTCATTTCTGGGAATATGGACCAGGGTCACCCTACCGAATCTCTGGGCGGTATCCTTCACCTTGGCCAAGTATTTGGCTAAGTGAAGGTTACACGCCTCAAAGCTCCAATTAACTTGATTGACGACTAGCTCAAAGTCGCTATAGACAGTCAATCGCTTAGCTGAGCATTTTTTGGTCAGTCTTAACCAGGCTAACAGGGTTTCGTACTTGGCAATGTTGTTGGTGGCCGTAAAGTCGAGCCTGAGTGAGTACTTCACTTCAAACCCTTCCGGGGTTCTTAAGACCACTCTGGCACCGCTACCTGAATTCGTAGATGATCCGTCCACGTTGAGGACCCATTCTAACTCTTCCTCGTGCTGTCCTGCGTCCTCAATAGGCTGTTCTTCGAGAATTGGTGTCGTGGTCTCCATGATGAAGTCGGCTAGCGCCTTCCATTTTGATGGTTGGTCGAGCTGAAATTCAATATCGAACTCTCCCAATTCGATAGCCCACTTTACCAGCAGTCCAGAAATGTCGGGCTTCTAGAGTATACTCTTTAGAGGCTGGTTGGTCAGAACAATCGCACGATGAGCCTAGAAGTAGGGTCTCAGTTTTTCGTGCAGAGAAAACAAGCGTTAATGCTAACTTTTCTGCGTGTGGGTAGCACATCTCTGGGCCGGTCAACATCTTGCTCACATAGCAGGCCTACCGCTCAGTGTCGGAGTCTGGCGTACAAGGATAGAAATGAGGGCCACTTCTGGTACCGCTAGATAGAGGTATAGCTCCTCTTCGTCCTTGGGTGACGTTAGCAACGGTGGATTGGCCAGACACTGTTTCAATTCGTCGAAGGCCGCCTGATACTCTACTATCCACTGGAACCCCATTTGCTTTTGTCCCTCTTAGAGCCTTAAAAAAAAGCTGGTATTTGTCCTCCCAACTTAGCTAAGAAGCAGGACAAAGCCGCCAATCGTCTGATTAGCCGCTGACATCTTTGACACTTCATGGTAGAGTTATGTCCGTGAGGGCCTTGATCTTCTTTGGGTTTGCCTTGATCTCTCGTTGAAAAATGATGAAACCCATGAACTTCCCTATGGATACTCCAAACACACACTTAACCGAATTTAGTCTCATTTGATGTGCGCAGAGCACCTCGAAGGATTCGACTAGATCGCGAATATGGTAATTGGTTGTCATATTCTTAACAAGTATATCATCGACATACACCTCCATATTGCGACCGATTTGCTTCTCGAACATCTTATTCACGAGCCGTTGGTAAGTAGCACCCACGTTCTTTAGACTAAAAGATATTACCTTATAACAGTAAGTGCCTTGATTCATCATGAATGAGGTGTGCTCTTCGTCCTCTGAGCTCATTCAGATTTGGTTGTAACCCGAGTACGCGTCCATAAAGCTCAACAGCTCGTGCCCAAATGTAGAGTCCACTAATAGGTCGATTTTGGGTAAAGAGAAGCTGTCTTTTGGGCAGCCTTTATTAACGTCGGTGAAGTCGATGTACATTCACAATTTTTCATTACTTTTCTTTATCAAGACGATGTTAGAGAGCCAATCCAGGTATTGGACTTTTCTGATGAAGTCAGCGTCCAGCAGCTTCTTCACTTCTCCTCAGATGGTGACTAACTTTTTAACCGAGTGGTTTCTCTATTTCTACCTAACGGGCTTATGGTCGGGATCGAGACCCAACTTGTAGACCACTACTCCAACCGAAATCCCAAACATGTCAATGGGAGTCCACATGAAGATGTCAGCATTCTGTCGTAAGAACGTGATCAGCTTGTCAAGAAGCGTGCCAGTGAATGAGCCGCTGATCTGCACGCACCTTTTCGAATCCTCTGGGTTCAGTGGGATTAGATGGTTGCCTCACCAAACTGTGCCTGTTGCAGGGTTGTTTTGTCTCGATGGTCGAGTTCCCCTATCGACCTGATGCTGCTACTAGGAGCGATTTGGGACATGTAACATGTCCGCCCACTAACCTAATCACCCATCACTTTGCCCACACCGTATGGTGTTAAAATTTTCACTTTGAGGTGTGGTATCGAAGTGACGGCTCCAAACACTGTTAGGCACGGGTGGTCTAGTATAGCGTTATATATAGAGGGTAGGTTGATTATCAAGAAGGTGAGTGTACAATTTGCCGCTTTCGGGTACATGCCCAGGGTAACCTCCAACAGGATCGTCCGTTGGATAGGCACTAACTCATTGTCAAGGCCATACAGCAGAGCTTCGACAGGTTTTAACTGACTCTTTTTTAAACCAAGTTTAAAGAACACGTCAAAGTAAAACAAAATCGCGTGAACTTCCATTATAATAAATACTCGTTTCGATTGGTAGTCGACGCTACGGTTAGAAACAAGCGTGAATACAATAAAAGGATCTGCATGGGGGGAGATTACATATTTCAAGTCATTGTCGCTAAAGCTAATTACATTATTTACAATGCATTGTTTCTTCCTCCCAATCTGCTGCTCCTTACAGTCCGTCAGAATTATGGTCGGTTGAGTCGTGATCATGTTGACCACTCCTACTGCGACTCGATTCCGTGGAGGGGAAGGCTCTGGCCCTTCTCTGCATGCGGAGCCAATGTTCTGGCTAGGGTTCTAGACGAACCTGGTGAGGTGGCCTCTTCTGATCAACTCTTCGATTTCCCATTGAAGAGTCTTGCAATCCTTCATGGAGTGTCCGGGAGATTGATGAAAATCACAATACTTGACTAGATTTCCTCCCTCCACTTTCTTAAGTGGTTTCGGCCACTAAAGGAATTTCTCCCTACGGATCTATATGGGGACGTTTGAACACGTGTCAATCAGGGGTATTAGGTTGATCGGTCCATAGTCCTTACGCTCTGGTGGTTCAACACTGTGGTGCTTTCTACAGGAGTGGTCGCCACCATTGTACTTCCTCTTTCCTTTAGCTGGGAAAGAGTAAGGCTATTCGGTCTGCTTGAAACTAGATTTCACTTCCCAAAATGTCTGCAAATTTTTATGCATCAGGTGTCTAAAGAAGTCCCTGTATGTCAGTGTGGAAAGTTTCATCTCCTCCGTGAGCTTAGGGATCCGCCTGGCTTTTGCCATGAAACGATCTAAGAGCCTCAGCAAATTCTTTCCCTACTTTTGATTAGTATGGGAGAGGTGCCAAAGATACTTCTCTTTCCGGTGGCTGGAGGCGTACTATGCCAAGAAAAGATTAGTCAACTTCCTGAAACTTCAGATCGAATCTATTGTGAGGTGATTGAACAAGATGCAAGTGTCTTCCTTCAACGTAAGTGGAAAGCAGCGGCACATAGTTGCGTCCTCCAACCCTTTTAGACTCGGATGGGTGCGAAAATAATCAAGATGATCCATGGGATCAGCACTCCCATAGTATGAGTCAAAGGTTGGCATCTTGAATTTTGCCAACATTAGATGGTTCAAGATTCCTGTCGTGAAAGGAGACCGGTCTAGATCTATAGCATGCTCGTCATCCTTGAACACGTGATTCTAGATCTTCTCCACTCTTGGATCTATGCGGGTGGCACGACCAAACCTTTTGGAATTGGGGTAGGTTCCCAACTCCGTTGCTTCTCTTATGTGGCGAGTAGCCGGCCGGCTACTGCCACCAGCAGATCGAACTATCCCCGAGGCTCCCTCCTGAGTGTGGAGCCTAGTTTCTCCCTGAGAATATCGAGGATTCCTTCATTTTGGACTCTCTTCTGGAGTCTGGCTGCCCAAACATTCTTCAAACTTTGAACAACTTTGGGCGTGTGAGGCCTCCGGAGTCCTGATGTTGGCCAGCTTCTTGGATTTCTCGGTCCGTCTCTATTTCCTCTGGCCTCCTGTCCTATAGGCCAATGCAGGGACTACTACTAGCGGAGCCCATTGTTGTGCGTGCTACTGGCGGGAGCAGAACATTTGGAGCATTTTGTTTGTATTTTGCATGTGCTCTATCAGATTTTGGAAGAAAGGTGGGGGCACCCCGTTAACCGTCTTATTGACCATGGCACCAGCAGCGTGATCCTAGTCAGGCGAGGTCATGTATCTGGCGGGCTCGCTAGCTTATACTCTCGTGTTCACTATTCTGACTAATGACATTGTCTTAGGGGGTGAAGTTGAGATAAGTATTAGAGAAAAGTGGTTGGCTTTTTGTAAGCATTTCCACAGACAACGCTAATGATGCGTCTTGGATCCAAGTTTCGAACAGATTTGGGTCAAATTGATCGCCTAAAGTCGGTTCCATTTATTGAGTTTGGATCCTACACACCACAACTAAAAACAAGAGGTTAGATGTCGGTGGGATGTTATCCCACCGAAAATATTTTAACGCTCAAGTCAGCAAACAGCCTTCAAGTTAATAAGGTAAAAGAAAATAAATGCAAAGAGAATATTGGGAAAGTGTTTGGGACAGTGGGCTGCTCTCATTGAGAGAGGCTTTTGTGGGCTCATGAGGAGCGCTGGCTCTTAGCACCGGATTCGTTGGGAACGTAGTGACAAAGAGGGAAGTGTTTGCTGAAAGCGTGAGAGCTTTGCAGTAGAGAGAGGGGGCTTCATGAGGAAGGCGACTGTATGCAAGTTTTGAGAGTGTTTTCTGTCTAAGATCGAATACATGCCCTGGAGTGAGAACTCCATGAGCTTTTATAGCTGAGATGTTAGGTGACCTTCCTTAAGTAAGAAAGCTTGATTCTCGCGCTTTGTTGGGATTGCTTCCTTTCCTGGCATGGAGCTTTACTCGCAGTAATAGCTCCTTGATAGGTTGCCTTCCTTTTACATTTTGTAACTATTAAGGTTTATTGCAAACGAGAAGATGAATCTAGTGCTTTCCTTATGGGATGTGTGCACAATCTGTGGGTGGCCGTTACAATGAAGATTACCTTCTAGGAGAGCACAAAATTAGGAAAAAAGACCGTTACTGGTCGTAGATTGCTTCCTTTCCTGACGTGGAGCTTTAATGGTGGTAACGGCTCCTTGATGGGTTACCTTCCTTTTGCATTTTGTAACCGTTAGAGTTTATTATAAACGAGAAGATGAATCTAGTGCTTTCCTTATGGGATGTGTGCTCAATTTGTTGGTGATCATTATAATGGAGATTACCTTCTAGGAGAGCGCAAAATCAGGGAAGAAAATCGTTACTGGTCATGAATGAAAGTATGGGCCATATTAGGCTTGGCCCACCTAAGGCTTATTCTTAGGCTGACCTACTATGGCGCGTCTAATCAACAAAAATGTCGACCGTCTTCATGAGCCAATTATCCATCCTAATGTCAAGTTTGGCGGGTCTCGTTGGCCTTTCACTAGAGTTGACCGTTTAGGCACATATGGGCATTTGTAGATTTGGGCCCTTCTTCCTTCTTGGACCAACCCACTATAAGCATATCCATCAGAATGTATGAATTTGAATTAGTTAGAGATTTAATTTTTTTAAGTATGCATGACTTTGATATTATCTTAAGCATGAAATATTTGGCATAATATCATGTTAGTGTGGATAATTTTCAAAAAAAAAATTATCTTCTGCAATTTTGGGTTGTGAACCTTTTTTGTTTTCCCAAGAGACCCAAGGCTCGTTGAATACAAGCCAATGTAACAAAAAATTACATTAATAAAAAATAGTTAACCTATATGATTTTCGCTTTACAAACATGTTATTTATAAAAAGGTAGATGTCAAGAATACCTTAACTATGAAATTTTGTGAAGCATCCCAATCCCGATTTTATATTAATATAATACAATTATTTGAATATTTGAAATGAGATCATGATAGAAGCTGCCTTGGCACAACCACCATTGGCACCAAACCTATTAAAAGAAAAAATTGAAATAATGGTTGGAGATGCCATCATTTTCAATAAAATCACAACCGACAATTTTGCAATTTAAAATCTCCATAACTTCTCATCTGTTGGGTACGGTCCAGATGTAGTTAGTTGACTTGGATAAAATACAGGACCTACAAATTATCAATCTAAAGGTAAGTATCAGAACAATCGAGTTGCTTAATCTAGTACCATACTGGTTCAGGAATCAGTTTAGATATATGATCTATTAATCGACCGAATAGCTAAGCGGCCAGAGATATAAAAAATTGAACGATTAATGGTCCATCAAAAAAATAAAATTGATATTAAATTCTGACAAACGGTTAAATAAAATCGAGAAATGATCAACTATATTTAACAAATAACAATAGCCGAATAAATAATAAGTATTAAATATTGAACGGTTATAAAACTAATATAACAGTTGAGGTGCAAACAATGTAACACTCCAAACAAGAAATTGCGTCGATCTAGAAAGACAGATTGGTTAACATTCATGTTGGGGTCATTCCCGAGTGGCAGTAGTCCGCGGACTCCATTGGAAGAATGGACGAGGACTTTGTTGAAGCGTCATGTCCAAGAGGACTTGGAGATGAGGACTTCCTTGAAGCGTCATGTCCGAGCGATTGCCGAGGACGAGGAGTCTAGAATCGTAGGCGTTGACTCTATCAACGTAGGCCTGCTGGTGGCCGTTTTTGCAGGTGGGTTGGTCACCCACTCTGATTGGATGTTGCAGCGGCTGCAACTTCCCGATGGCAGGCCTGCCCTCTGACACGCCAAGCATGCGCCTGCCATGGCAGGCCTAGGGCGTAGGTCTGGAGACCTACGTCCAGTAGGGTGGGCGGACACGCCACCTCTTTTGTGTATATATACAGGAGCTTGTTGCCCTTGCGTGTGTGCTAGAGTTGGGACATTTGAGTTCTAAGAGCCTTGAGAGAGCTGTGGGCAAGCTTTGTTGTAAAGATAGAGTGAGATACACTTTGAGAGAGGAAGGTTGTACACTTGAGATTGTTTTCTTTCGTTAGAGCTTGAGTAGCCAACACTTGTAAACAATTCTCTTATAGTACATTTCTTCGTGGTTTTTTCCTTGGTTTAAGAAGGGTTTTCCACGTTAAAACTTGTGTGTTCTCTTTTGTTCTCTATCCTTACTTTCCTTGCCGTCCGAGAGCTCTACTCTGTGTGCTGTCCGAGAACTGTGTCCGCTCGGTCACCGTGCAGTCCGAGTATTTTTTCCCAACAAGTGGTATCAGAGACTTAGGTTCTTTGTACGGTGATCTTGTTGTCGACTGCTATGGAGTACGAAAGCAAAATGCCTTGCTTGAACTGGTCTAACTACGACAGTTGGCAAAGCAAGATGTCTGACTTGCTATATGTGAAGTCCATACATAATCCGGTTTTTGCCACAGAAAAGCCGGCGGGAAAAACGGACGAGGCATGGACGCTGGAACACAAGCAAGTGTGCGGCCTTATACGGCAGTTCGTTGATGACAACGTGTACAACCACGTTCGCAAAGAAACGAATGCCAAGACGCTTTGGGAAAAGCTGGAGAAGCTTTTTGCTTCTAAGTCTGGGAACAACAAAATTTATCACTTGATAAGGCTGGTATATATCCGTTACAAGGACGGATCATCTGTTGCGGACCACCTGAATGAATTTCAGGGCTGTGTGGACCGGCTGACTAGCATGGGTATTAAGTTCGAGGATGAGGTGCTCGGACTCTGGCTCCTAGCAACCCTCCCGGACTCATGGGAGACCATGAGGGTTACCATCGCTAATACAGCTCCTAACAGCGTGGTGAGTTTAGAGATGGTCAAAGAAGCTGTGCTGAACGAGGAGGTGCGGCGGCGTTCTTAGGGAACGATGACCTCTCAGCAATCCGAGGTCCTTGTCACTGAGTCAAGGGGAAGAAGCCGAGGACGTGGCCAAAAGTCTGAAGGCAAAGGGCGAAGTAAGTCACGTTCTCGGTATCAGGATATGGAGTGCCATCATTGTGGCAAGAAGGGCCACATCAAGAAATTTTATTTCAAATGGAAGCATGAGAACGCTGGAGGAGATAGGGGCATGAAGAGACGCGGCGAGGAAGAGTCCTCGGTCTCTGTCGTCACAGGAGGTGACCTCCTTCTGGCTTGCGAGTCTGAAGATTCAGTGAGCGTGGCCGAGCAAGCCTCTGACTGGGTGGTGGATTCTGGCGCATCTATCCACGTCACTCCCAGGAGAGAGCTGTTCTCCACTTATATTCCCTGCGCCCCAGGAGTATTGAAGATGGGCAACTTGGAGACGTCCAAGATTGTTGGATGATGAGACATCTCCTTGTTGACAAACACTGGTGCCCGGCTGATTTTGAGGGACGTCCGACACGTCCCTAATATTCGCATGAATCTCATTTCAGTGGGACTGCTCGACGGTGAAGGCTACTGCAGCATCTTTTGTGACGGCAGTTTCAAGTTGAAGAAGGGCTCGATGGTGGTTGCCCGAGGAGTAAAGGCTTTAGGCCTTTACACAATGAACGCCCAGGCCGAGGTAGCAGAGGTGAATGCTACGGGGAGAGTGGAGTCCTCGGACCTGTGGCACAAGAGACTCAGACACATGAGTGAGCGCGGCATGAGTCATCTAGCCAAGAAGGGTCTCATCCGGGAGTGGATGGAGACAGGCCGAGGACTTGCACTCACTGTTTGATGGGGAAGTAGCGAAGGGTCTCCTTTTCAGGAGACGCATCTTCCAGGAAGTCCGAGATCTTGGAACTCGTCCACACAGACGTGTGTGGGCCTCTACCGAAGAAGTCATTTGGAGGTGCACAATACTTTGTGACCTTCATTGACGATTGTTCAAGGAAGCTGTGGGTGTTCCTGTTGAAAACCAAGGACCAGGTTGTGGGAACCTTTGAGCAGTTCCATGCACTCGTTGAGCGAGAAACCAGGAAGAGGTTGAAGGCCGTGCGGAGCGACAACGGCGGTGAGTTCATTGGAACATTTGATGCCTATTGCAAGACTCTCGGCATCAAACATCAGAAGACTCCACCCAAGACGCCGCAACTGAATGGCGTGGCCGAGCGGATGAATCGCACCCTGATGGAAAGGGTCAAGTGCATGTTGTCCGAGGCCAAGCTTTCGGGATCCTTTTGGGCCGAGGCCTTGAAGACGGCCGCCCACGTGATCAACCGGTCGCCTTGTAAGCCTCTGGATGGGGAAGTTCCAGAGCGGATTTGGACCGAAAGGAAACCAGCTTACAACCATCTCAGGACTTTTGGCTGTAAAGCCTTTGTTCATGTTCCGAGAGATGAGAGAACCAAGCTTGAGCCAAAGACCATGCAATGCGTCTTTCTGGGCTATGGCGAGGATGAGTTTGGGTTCAGACTATATGACCCAAAGGAAAAGAAGTTGGTACAGTCCCGAGATGTGATTTTCGTTGAGGACGAGACCATAGAGGACTGTGGAAAAGAGTTGAAGTCTCTACCCAACACTTCCCGGACGGACAAAAGTGACAGTGATAGTGTCCGTCCTGTACGTCTTGCGTCCGACGCCAGCGGACCAAGAGTTGTTGCCAACCAGGATCAGGCGATTCCAGCGCCTCATGATCAGGTTGAAGATTTGGAGCCTCAAGTGGATGAGGAGGCCCCTGTGAGATGGTCGTCCAGGCCGAGACGACCGTCCATCCACCTTCCAGCAACTGAGTACGTCCTCCTCACTGATACTGGAGAACCAGAGGATTTTGGTGAGGCTATGAGGAGCTCCCAGAAGGATAAATGGTTTGAGGCCATGGAAGAGGAAATGGCCTCACTTCATGAGAACCATACCTTTGAGTTAGCCAAGCTGCCTGAGGGGAAGAAGGCCCTGAAGAACAAATGGGTCTTCCGGCTGAAGGCGGCCGAGGACCCGAGCACCCCGAGACACAAGGCACGACTTGTGGTCAAGGGATTTGGTCAACGAAAGGGTGTTGACTTTGGTGAAATTTTTATGTCCGTTGTGAAGATGTCCTCGGTCCGTGTAGTGCTCGGACTAGCAGCAGCATTGGACCTGGAGATTGAGCAACTGGATGTCCGGATAGCTTTTCTGCATGGAGATCTAGAGGAAGAGATCTACATTGAGCAGCCAGATGATTTTAAAGTTAAAGGAAAGGAGGGACTGGTTTGTCGTTTGAAGAAGAGCTTGTATGGGCTGAAACAAGCACCGAGACAGTGGTATCGGAAGTTTGAGTCTGTTATGGTCGGACAGGGATACCATAAGACTTCTTCGGACCACTGTGTCTTTGTGCAGAAGTTCTCAAAAAACGATTTCGTCATCCTTCTCCTTTATGTGGATGACATGCTGGTTGTCGGATAGAATAGTGCTCGGATCAAGGAGTTGAAGAAGCAACTGGGACAATCTTTCACCATGAAAGACCTCGGACTGGCGAAACAGATTTTGGGAATCAGGATTTCTCGCGACCGAGAGGGCAATAAGCTTCGGCTGTCCTAGGAAGGCTATATTGAAAAGGTGCTTCAGAGATTCAGCATGGAAGGGTCCAAGCCTGTCAGCACTCCTTTGGCCAACCATTTTAAGTTGAGCAAAAAGCAGTGTCCGTCCTCGGACACTGAGAAGGCGCGCATGAGTAAGGTACCTTACTCCTCGGCCGTTGGCAGCCTTATGTACGCGGCCGTGTGTACGCGGCCGGACATTGCTCATGCGGTTGGCCTTGTGAGCAGATTCCTCTCAAACCCAGGTATGGAGCATTGGTCAGCGGTGAAGTGGATCTTCAGATATCTTCGCGGGACCTCCAAGACGGGTTTGCAGTTTGGAAATGAAAAGCCTCAGCTGATTGCGTACACGGACGCAGATATGGCAGGGGACGTTGATTCTCGAAAATCAACGTCCGGATACTTGGTGAAGTTTGCGGGAGGGGCGGTCTCCTGGCAGTCCAAGTTGCAGAAGTGCGTCGCTCTCTCCACTATGGAAGTAGAGTTCATTACAGTGACCGAGGCCTGTAAAGAGATGCTTTGGATGAAGAGGTTCGTCCAAGAGTTGGGTCTAAGGCAAGAGACGTACGAGGTCATTTGTGATAGTCAAAGTGCCATTCACTTGTGTAAAAACTCCTCATTCCATTCTCGGTCAAAACACATTGACGTGCGATATCATTGGGTGAGAGATGTTTTTGATGTTGGGCAGCTATTAATTGGAAAGGTCCGCTCGGATGATAATGGGTCAGACATGATGACCAAGGTTTTGCCAAAGGGGAAGCTGGAAGCTTGTTGTGACATTGCCGGTCTAACTAACTTCACTCCCACTCGGTCGTGAGGGGAAGTTTGTTGGGGTCACTCCCGAGTGGCAGTAGTCCGCGGACTCCATTGGAAGAATGGACGAGGACTTTGTTGAAGCGTCATGTCCGAGAGGACTTGGAGACGAGGACTTCCTTGAAGCGTCATGTCCGAGCGGTTGCTGAGGACGAGGACGAGGAGTCTAGAATCGTAGGCGTTGACTCTATCAACGTAGGCCTGCTGATGGCCGTTTTTGCAGGTGGGTTGGTCACCCACTCTGATTGGATGTTGCAGCGGCTGCAACTTCCCGATGGCAGGCCTGCCCTCTGACACGCCAAGCATGCGCCTGCCATGGCAGGCCTAGGGCGTAGGTCTGGAGACCTACGTCCAGTAGGGTGGGCGGACACGCCACCTCTTTTGTGTATATATACAGGAGCTTGTTGCCCTTGCGTGTATGCGAGAGTTGGGACATTTGAGTTCTAAGAGCCTTGAAAGAGTTGTGGGCAAGCTTTGTTGTAAAGATAGAGTGAGCTTTGAGAGATGAAGGTTGTACACTTGAGATTATTTTCTTTCGTTAGAGCTTGAGTAGCCAACACTTGTAAACAATTCTCTTATAGTACATTTCTTCGTGGTTTTTCCCTTGGTTTAAGAAGGGTTTTCTACGTTAAAACTTGTGTGTTCTTTTTTGTTCTCTATCCTTACTTTCATTGCCGTCCGAGAGCTCTGTTCTGTGTGCTGTCCGAGAACTGTGTCCGCTCGGTCACCGTGCAGTCCGAGTATTTTTTCCCCAACAATTCAGACACTGCAACCATTCATTGGGAAAGAGAGAAACTTACTCTATACTCTTATCACAAATTGTCTTCTTCTTTACTTTCCTAATTGATGAAAATAAATCCTCCAAATTTCATCAATCCCTTATTCATCTCCTTTATTTTTAATCATTCAATTTCATTAGAAAAATTTCTGATTTGAATGTCAAATTATATACCGAGAAGCAAATCTCGTATCTTCTTACACTGTATTAGTTATTGTAGTACACAGAATCTAAAATAAGGATGTTCAAATGATTGATTCGACATAATTAGATATCAATTTAGATTCAGAATATGGTCATAATTTACTCGTCCTAAAATCCCAAATATGGTTTTGTTGGATAGCTTATCACAATCATTACACAATCAGGTATAAAAAATTTCATAAAATATCATGTGAAGCAAAATATCATTTTTGTAAATTTCCACGTGAATAAGTATTTTTTAAGTTGTTTCTTCATTTTCTGTCAAATTCTACCAAATGGCAAGAATAGCAAAACGTAGGTCTTATATAAAATTTTCCATTTTGTGTGACACCATGTTTTTTTATTATTTGTATATGAGAGATGACTACATTTCTAGGCTCTTATAATTCTGCTATTTGATAGTATTTATAATTTAAGTTTTAGTTTCTTAAAATGTAAAAATAATGTGGGATAATTAATTATTAATTATTTCAATGTGAAAGTCAAATTTTGATATTTTACTACTATCATTGACCGTCAAGAAGATATCGTAAGGTTGATATCGTTCGGATTTGTGACTGAATATGAATGACAGTGCAGTTGAATATTTTGCTAATTTTATTTTGAAGACTTGTTTTTTTGCTGAATTTTAATTGAATTCATTTCTCATATATCCCGACTGATTTGTTGTCCTAATTCATTTGGATTTAATTTATTTTAAGTCTAATATCTAAAAATCGGTAAAACAAAATAAAAGTGGGATAACTATTTTTAGCTTTTAAGATAAAATTTTAAAAATCAAAATTTTATTATGAAAATTGGCCATCAACTAAATATGATCAAAATCACGCTTAAACTAGGCCAAATGGTGAAATGTTTCCCTGTTATTTGGGTAGAAAATATTATTTATATTAGACAATATTTTTTAAAAAAAATAATTAGGTTTCATAACTTATAATTTTAGTCCAATCAAGTAGGTTTTTTTTCTATTCGTTACGATATTATACTAAAAAATTTAATCTTATTTTTAAAACTCATAATTCTTAACTAATCTGAACAATATAATTAAATCCTAATCAAATTCTGATTTTAGCAAAAATAAAATTTAAATTTGAATTCTACCCTATTTTATCGTGTGCAGTTCAATTTGGGAGTCTGCCTCCACGCATCCGAATTCAAATTCTATTACGACGGCGACAAAGAAATAGCTGTATTGATTAACACGAACAACAAGGACTCATCAGAAACGTGGAGGGGAAGAGAGATAACGGGGAGGGGGAGGCAGAACAGACAAGAAATTCATGGAGGTCGCTCAGCTCCGTTTGACGGGATCGAAGTAAGAAACACCAATGACAGCTCCGCCAAGGACGGCGAGCACAACTCCGCCGGCAACAATGCTGAGCAAGAAGTTCTTGAGAGAGGGCGAGATGCCCGGACCCGCCGCTTCAGCCACCTGGGGCAACACCATGGAGGCGGTGAGGACGGCGGCTGTTAGGCCAGTGGCAGCCTTCTCCTTGAGGGAAGCGTGGACTTGAAGCCTCCGGATCTTGGAGGAGTTTCGGCTCGCAGAAACAGGCGCATCTGACGGCTTGAAGAAGGCATCAGAGGTAGTCTTGTAGAGCCCCTTGGTGGTGGCAAGAGTCATTGGGATCGCCATAGAAGCTGAGGCCATCTTTCGGAAGCTCCCCTGCTCTTCTTTTTTTTTCGGGTGTGTTTTGGGACACGAAGCAGAAACGAGAGCCTTGGCTTTTTTGAGCTTCTTCCGGTGGCTGATGGGTGGATAGGGGAAAGAGGGCTGCTATGTTATGTGGGTGGGTAAGAGGCGGGAGGTGGAGATTTTCTTGATGACGTGTCAGTATGTAGTGGTCCGACGTGGCGTTTTTTTCTGGATAAGGTTATCTTGGTGGCTGAACAATCCTAGCGCTGGACGAAACATGACAAAAAAAAAAAAAAAAAAAGGGCAAAATTAACGCATTAAAAAATGACAACCTAAAAATGCAATAATACATTTAATAACCCAAACTAATTAACAACATATTTGATAATGGTGACTTAAGATCATTCTAAAATTATGAGTCTATTCTCACTGCTGCATGTAATGGCATACCAAATGCACAGTCTCTCCTAACAAAACTGTCTATCTGAAATTTGATCTAAACAAACGAAGTAGAGTACAAAAAATTACTAGTGATATATTTTAGAATTCTTATCATTGACCCAAGGCTGGGCTTATCATTTGTGCATGCTCTGCCACTTGATCTCCCAAGGGACGGTTCCTAAATTGGCCAGAAGGAAAAACAACAATCAACTGCACATATTTTATTATAAGCGTTCAATCTGTATTGTATCTCCTCTGGATTAAGCCTCTTCCTCTTCCTCTGGAGGGTACCCCCCCACCCCAAAACTGTCATTAAATTCCCTATTCCATGTCCCTCTACAAATCCAAAATAATTAAAAATCATTCTAGAAAGCTAGCTGCTATTGGTATCAATCTAAAAAAATATATATATATTAAAAGAAAATTTTATCATGAACAACTAAAATTATGAAATACAACTGGCACATCTACCTTATTGTTATAATCTAAACCGTCCAAACTAATACTATAAAATCTTTACCGTTTAGAATATAATTTTTTTGCCCCACTTACCTAGAACTCATCTACAGCTCACCTCTCTGTGGGGCCATTAAAATTTAAAAAATAAGATAAAATTAAGCAAACGCAGCGCACGGAAAGAGATTAAAGATGTATTGTAGATGGGAGTAGATGCGCAGTAGTGCTCGAAATATATTGAAGTTTACTGTCTTGGTCATATCAACTTTACGAACACTTGAACCAAACTTCAAGTTAGTTTGGCTCGTTAAAAACCATCATCTGTTGAGAAGCTCCCTCGTTGGCATATGCCAGACTATGAAAGTCGAACATATGTGCAACAATTTACGCTGCTAGTTTGGACCGTCAGAAGCTATGGAGTAATAAACATTTAAAATTGCCTGCTAGAGATGCAATTTGGAAATTTTGATCATTAAGAAACCGAAAGAACCAAAAAAAAAAAAAAATCACCATGGCAGGTTTACAATCTCCATTTCAAGCTTCAATCAAGCGTCAGAAATCAAACGGAACTCCACACACCCCAATCAAGACTAGTATAATTCTCTTGTGGTACAGGGTGCAAATAGCAGATCCTCTGAACCTTATTTGAATGCCCTTAATGCAGTATTCACAAAACGAGCGCTAGACAGGATTTGGCTATTCTTTGTTTCCCACTGCATTGTTATCATAATATAGATGCATGTCGGAATTCAATCTAGGCCATCAGATTGGACAATGGATACCTCCCCACCACTGGGTTACTGATAATTGTTTGTCACACCATTATCTATCAATCTTTAGGTGTTTCTTGCCCAAATCACTGATGATTCAATCTCTGAAAATCCATCAACTGGTAAAGATCACCTCGGCGCTGCTTCTCCAATGGGAGATAACTCCTACAAATTAGGCAATCATTAATGTGAGGAAAACTGTCATCAACCGGTAAACTTGTTTGCTGCACCAAGGGTGAGTTTTAGTTTTATTTTTTAACGAGGATAAGATGCTCAAGTTAGAAGGGCAATCACCGTCGGAGTTCAATGGTTGAATAATCGACCTCTCCAATAACTATAGCTTCATCATGTTCTGTGGTGGCCAGAAGTTCTCCAAACTGCCAAAAGAAGAATTACAATAAATTCTTTGCTACTGGAAGTCTAGAATTGTGAACAATTTTGTGAAATTCAAGAAAAAAATTCTTGCCTGTTTTGCCAAGGAGTGAGTCAAGTGAGAGGTTTCAATTTGAAAGAAGACGGCTAAGTAGGGGCATTAACGTACCGGTCCTATAAGTGAGGAGTGACCCCAAGCCACATAACCAGCAGTAGCTTCACGTGCTGGCGAACAAGTAGCCACATATAACTGTCATTGGGGAAATGGATACATGTAAGTTAAGCTTTTGATGAGAAAATTAAAGCCTTTAAGTGGTTAGCCTCAGCATTAGAAATGAGACGCAGAGTTTCCCCAAAAATTTTTTACAAGCATTAGCGTTGGAATTCAGAGCAAAAACCATAAACTTATTTTTCCTCCTATAAAAAACCAAAAATCACTATATATGCACGCAGGAATTTATAGGTTGATTTTTAGATTAAATTAACATTAAAGTAGTCCCCATCACTTCGACAGGATTCCAAACAGAAAAACCAAATCAAACCAAATGTGAAACACTCAATTTTTTTCAATTTGATTACCAATCTACAAGCCAGGAGAAGATTAATGAAAACCCAGAAATTATGCACCAGAAAACATTTGTAGTTTACATCCTCAGTAAAATATGCATTTCTTAGAAGGCAGCCAGCCACATCACCATCACATGTTAAAAACTAAAATAAATACTAGACTGAGTAGAGGAAGGAGAACACACAATACATTTTGTCTTTATGCTTTGGTTTCCGAGTACCAAAATACCGGAAAGGAGTGTATACTTTTTTCCACTCATTAGAAGACTCAACCCAAGTCATGAGAACTGAGAGTGGGGGGAGTGGGAATCCACCATCTGAACTATGGCTCGTTGGTGAAAGTGTATACTACTCTTTTGTGTCTATTGGTGAGTGCAACCAATAACAATCACCACAAAACCTTAAATCATAATGCCAGGTTGACTCAAAGTAACAAAGCATAGTTAACAGATTCCCCAAAATTATAGCACTGATGGAAAATGAATCTTATGGACATGCCGCATAAATGGCCATACATACGATAATGTAACTCCGGCAACCATCACTGCCTTACAAGATTACCAAAATCTCAAAATCTACAAATCCCATATGCATCATATTGCAATTTGCAATGACAACCCTTTATGTAAAACGAAATTAAATTGCATAATGCATAACAGAGGTGTTGGATTGTGAAAAGAATAAGGCAACTATCAATCAACTATAGATATTTCAAGCTTGGTGCATTCTTTTACATTCTAATGACTATTTGATAGCATGTAACTACTGTCTAAATGGCTGTTGTAACATCATAAACAGCCCGCAACAGGCTTTAGTAGATGAAACAACTCAAGACTTGTAGACTAGATCCTTCCCCTAATGCACACCATTAGACCGCTGGAGGTCCATCCACTGTAATCTTGCTATCCTCACCAATCACACTATGGCATGATACTGATTTCGGGATCCATCATGAGGCACATTGGCCTACGGCTAAAAAAGAGGTAAACCCTCTCCTTCCCTTAATACCCCCCCCCCCAAAAAAAAAGTCAATGCAAGTGGAATTCGAATGGGAAACTTCGAAACAAAAGAAATATTACTCTATTATGACCTGGAGATTAAGTTTGTACTACAAAAAACCAATTGAATGCAAGGATAAGATTGCATGTATCTGGCCCTCATTGCCTGCACTACAAGAACTCATGTGCAATGGGTCACAATTTAAGAGGAATTCAATACCATGTCTCTTGGAACATTAAGAAATGGCAACGTATTGATTACTTATGAGCAGGGGCAACAGATACCTAACTCACCTAAATTGGCACGGTCCATTGAATGGCCAGCATAAGATGCCAGCCTGTTTTAAGTTCTAGCAGCCTTAAACTTCAATCAGTCCCAAAGAAGGAAATATCCTCATGCTCTCAACCAAGAAGGGTCATACAAGTGCCACTCTGGGACAAATGTAGGATTTTTCATACCCTATAATTCTACCAAAAATTTGGGATTCCACAGTTCGCATCACTTGGCATCTACCTTGCATACAAACAGGAACAGCATGTATGAAATGCACAAAACAGTTGGCATCCTGCCTTGTTTGGTTGCCAGTTTTGCCTAATAATATTCCTTCTCTACACAATAACCTTGACCTTCAAATGAAATTCTTCTTCAGTTTTACCATGGATAATAAAGAATAATCGTGAGAAAAGCCTTGATAACAGTCAATCCAACAATGGAAGAGAGTAATATACCTGATTATCAGTAGCCCTGAAACAATAATACAAATAAATAAATAAGTAATAAATAGTGACAAATTGTGGAAATAGCAAATAAGCATTAACAAAAGAGCTCATTTATCTGCCAATGCAGAAAGAAGAAGCATGACACCTCTAAACACAAGACAAAGTAAGTTCAGAAACCAGACAGAGATTTGTTGATGAAAAGACAAGACTAATATTAAATTGTTAGGACAATTGCACATATACCACAAGTTATCTGGATACTGAAAAACCCATCCTGTTCACAGTTGCCTAAGTAGAAGTCACAATAGAGAAAATCAATAGTAATGAATGCACCCACTAAAAAAACAAAACCAAAAAATCAACTTACACATCAATCTTTAGAGAATTTTTTTTTTATAGCTTAGAGAATTTCGGGATGATAAACTTTCAGAAAGCTTAAACTAATTATATTATAATTAATTAAAGTATCATCATTACTAAAAATAGTGAGTTATTAATAGTCATACTTGACTTATTGACAATTACATGCCATAGACAAGCCTATAATTAATTGAATATTACTTTTCTTAGACTCCATTCATTAATTTGTCAAGATTACAACTAGGTTAGAGTTAGACTTGTTAGCTTAACAAGTTAAACTCGAATGAATTGAGTTGATGCTTCTAACTAAACCATAGTTACTAGTTCACTATATTGTACACATAGCATAGCATGCAAAACATAGATGAATGTCATTTATTATATAAGAGATTATCATTAAGAGTCACATTTTGTACACAATATGCCAGTATATGTTACAGAGTATTTTTTGCAGATTTGGTAATTAGGAACCAAGCTATGGCAAATTGAGTTGGATTAGCTAGTTAATTATAAATGAATATACCAAATAATGTATTGTTTGAAATTTGCTCATCACATAAACAAATTCATAAAAAATCTTAATTCAACTTATTAAAATAATTTAGTTAAGCTCAAACAAGCTTCAAAAATACTTACAAGCTGAGCACCAAGTATATTTCTATTATTTTCCCTGATCATATATCAAATGATTGATACTTTGCTAATAACTACTAGTAAATATCGACTTGTTTAAACATGAAAGTTTTTCACAAAAAACACAAGTATTCTAGAAACAACTATAGAAATAAAAAGGAGGAAAATAAAAAGAAAACCAAAAAATGGATTACTGAAAATTGTCCTTTCAACTAAACGTTGTCTAGTGTTGGTCGGTTTTGGTTGGTGGTTATTTATGTGTTAGGGGCATGCGATTTGCTGGAGTAAAAATGGGTTTCATACCGTCGTCATAGTAGGTTAGGAATGTAGTGTCCTGTGGCAGTTGCTAGTTGGTGATTATTTGTTTAGTGGTGTACAGCAGCTTGATGGTGTGTTCATGTAACAGTTTGTGCAACCAGGGTCGCCTCAGAGTGAACAGTAGGCAGCAGTAGTGACAGTTTAGGACAAAGGAAATGATAAAACAACAAGAAATCCTTGTCCCTAACACCAACTAATATTCTCTCGACAAGATTTTTAACATTGTCAAGGAAATTGTCATACTGAAAGAAACAAATAAGTCACATCCTCCATATGAAAGAAACACTGAAAATGTCACATTTAATTCAATTCAACCATCAAAGAGCTGAAAATTTCTAAGTATAGCATAATTTATTTAGCAACTAAAAGACATGGACAATAAGCTAAGTTGGAAAAATAAGCTAGGCCTAAAATAGCAGCCATCTCAAACAAGAAACAAAATAATGAGATTCTAAAAATCAGCCATATAATAAATACAAAAATACGAAAATAAAATCAAAATCTTGGCAACCCTCGGCTTTTGGACTTGAAACGATATCCATTACAACTAGGATTATTCTCCCAAAGAAACCTGTTTATACTATTCCTTGCTAATAAGACCACGCTATTGTCAATTTCTTAGGTGAGACCTGAACTTGGCTAAAGCTTCACTATTACTTGAAATTGGCCAAAAGAAGGACATTGCATATGGAAACAATTAATACCAGAAGCAGCAAGATGGTAGGACTTGATTTGGTTATCAACAGTTTCTCAAAAGGGATTGACAAAAATATACAGACATTGTAAATGGATAAGTAGAGAGGAAATAGGTGAGAACCCTCAAATTAGGGTTAGTCTATAGACACTTGTATGAGGTTATTTGCATATAGTAAATTACTAAACTGCCCTCATAACTAATATAATATAAATTACTTTTATATTCCAACAATATTCTACCAGGAAATTCTTACAATATTCTAACAAAATTTTCCCCTTATATCCTAGCATAAACATGAGCAAGGAAAATGGCAGGCAAAACAAATCATTGTCCACTGCTACAGAGATTTTCCTACAAAAACAACAGCCAAGGTCTACCCACACAGTAACATGTCATCTTGAAGATATATGGAGAAAACAATTCAACATAATTGTTTACTACCAAGCATAAAGTAACTTACGATACTAGGATTGGAAACATTAATATTGCTACAAGAATGATAGCTTATCAGCAATAATCTAATCCAAGTGATTGTTCACCAATTGGCTTCAATAGTGTGTTCCTAGTTTATACAATCTGAGGCAAACTAAATCAAGGCATCTCATTCTTTCTTCCAGTGATCAAGGAAATATTTAATAGAAAAGCTCATGTTCACTAACTTACCACAGCTGCATCAGCTCTCTCACTCTCCCCATCCTATCTATCTATAGATACGCAATGAGACCAAAGGTAACTAATCATAAGGAAGATTGCTTCAAGACAATTTGAACTAGGGCTAGGGCACACATTACCTTGCCCTCTGAAGTAATTCCCAATGCAACGGCCCAGTGGTCATGTTAAATGCCCCAGGATAGCAGATTAAGTGAACACCTGATGTTCAAAACCAGGTGTAATCATGTACAAATGTAGAACTAAACATAGTACTCTTTGGACAAAAGTTGATGCAATTTGTATGGATACAATATGCATGGAGCCATGAAACTAGTATTTCATATGCATACAATAAACATGGAGCTATGAAACAATAAAGGCAAACAGCCAAACAACCTTCAACATGCTTGTGCAAACGAACAACTTACCAGCCCAAGAGTTGGAACATTGCTACAAATAAAAATAAAACCATCAAAAACCATAGAGAAGAGAAGCTTATGACACTATGCAAACCCCTAATAATGTCACAAAAGAACAGACTGTTTCTCAATATCTCTTGTGAGAAAAAAATCAAATTTTGAATATAAAATTTTGAAAAAGAGTACATTTGAGAAGAATAATAAGTGAAGCACAGCAGATAACAGAGGAAGATGTGAATAGCAATTCTCCAATAACAGATACCTAGATCAATATGTAAATTTTAAGAATCCTGTAACACCACCATCCTAATGAGAAATATGAAAGTACAAACCTCTTGCTGCATATAACATTGCTAATTCTTGAAATCGAATGTCATAACAGATGCCGATACCAATACGGCCCACCTCTGCATGAAAATAGCATGGTTAACAAAATATTCTGAACATGTTAATTGACCTTCATTTTAGCAAAATCCACAAAAAATTATTCTGAACACTATAGGAATATTCTTGAGGTCTAAACATGTTAATTGACCTTCATTTTCACAAAATCCACAAAAATTATTTTTTATCTAGACCTACTGATATTTGATGAGGAATATACACAGCAATTAATGAAAAAGATAGAACTTTAGAAAACCCCCTTAATCGTAGACCAACCCACTATTGCATGAGATGCACATGAACAAGCAAACTGACACTGTTCTACATCCAAACTAGTTTTATATGAAAATGACAAAAAAAAAAAAAAAAACACTTATGCAAAAAACACTATAAGAAAGATAAGGACAGATACTCAAAACATAATTAGGAGAAAGAATATTTCGGAATAAATCATACCTAAGTACAAATATGGATAGTTACTCAAAACATAATTAGGCGAAAGAATATTTCTGTACAGATCATACATAAGTACAAATAATATACAATCAATGGTAAAGAAAACTAAACTATATAATAAAAAATTTGCCCCAATCAATCATACATATGTAATAAGAATTAATTACGAGAAACGTTATGATTCATTAGTATCTTTGGTCATTACTCATTACCCTTCTTCGCCTACCTATTTTATCACACAACATCCAGTGCTAATTGTGTGCAAGACTAGGGCCTAGAGGTGTGTGCAACATAGATTTAACCACAAATTAGAGTGAAAAAATTGAAACTTTTGCTTTCATATTATCCAAATAAAAAATTATATTTGGTATGCTGCTTACAAACAAAAATAAATCAAATTGCCAAACTATATTTTTGATACATATGTATGGAAGAAATATCTTTTTATGTTATTTAGATAATAGAGACTTTTAATATATTTTATATACTTAGGTTTATAAGATTACTAAAACATGCTGGGAGTAAGGAGATATTTTTTATGTTTTCTTTCTTTCTTTCTATCAATTATTAAACATTACTAAACTGGTACATATAAGAGGAGTCAAGCCAAGCATATCAATATTCAAACTTGACTTCAAACCTTAAGATCAAGCTTGGCTTAACCCAATTGAATCTGACTCACCTTATTAGTGAGCCCACACAATAATGAAATAGATGCTAAGTGCAGGCCCATAGGCCAATCTGTTACAGCAAAAGGAAATAATACAAAATGTACATATCAAATGCAGGGAATGCAATAAACTAGAGGAAATTAGCCAACATAAATATGAAGCTGACATTATGACTTCAAAATTGTGCGCAAGGATTTGTTTCACATTAACCTGTGTCCACTACAGTAAGAGTCTCCCCCGCTGTAAGTGTTTTTGATTCCTTAAAGGTAATCTTTCCGGGAATATCTATATCAAAGAGATGTATCTGCATTAATGCATGCAACATGTCAGAAAACATTGTTTATTCAAAAAATAACAATACACATCAACCCCTCCTCCTCCCTGTCAAAGCAGGGGAAAAAACTAAGAAAAAAGGGAAAAAGAAAAGAACAAAAATGTTGCCACGTGATCTTTTCCAATGCTAGGTTTTGATTTTCACCTTTCTGTGTTTAGCTTTTAGCTTTCCATCAGTATCAAACACGCAACATGAATTATACACCTTATCTCCAGATCTCTCAGGAATAGAGCCTCCAACAATAGTGATCTTCAAGGCACGAGAAACTTCAGATAGCATCGCAGTTGAAGGAGATGCAATGCCACCAGCATCAATATCTTCAGCATAGACTGGGAAGCTATCACTTGAATATGGACTGTTCCATATCTCCTGTATTGACAAGGAACATAATGTACAAATATCCCTCGATGTTGCTTGCAATCTCAGTGCATGACGATGTAGATTCATCAGTGTAACAGAGCAAAATTGAAGGAGAAGACATCTTCCCACTTGACCATACATAATCAACTACATGAATATCACGTAGCTCTTTCTCTATCTCTTCCACTGTGACTAAAAGTTACTAATTTTCATTTTCATTTAAATGAAATGACCATAAATGCATCTTTATCTAAAATAATGCCAGCTCAAGAAGAATGTTAGTAACATACATGCAAGTACACCAGAACCCTATATCAAGTCTCTCTCTTGCTAGGTAAGATGACAATAGGGCAGTTGGCACGATTGAACGCAAGCATGGCAAAAATATCTATATCAATATTAGACATATCGGATGTAAATTTTATTTTGCAAATTGAAACCTAGCAAAATATTAGACATATCAGATGTAAATTTTATTTTGCAAATTGAAACCTAGCAAGGAAATATAGACTGATATATCACCAATACGAAAATATATTACGAGTTTGGCGTAATATTAAAAAATATCAATATAAGGGCCCAAAATTGAAATATAAATTTCATTCTTAAATCCATGACAATTACCCAGACAAGTGGATATCCAACGCTACTATCTAGCTTGATTCCCATTCTATCTATTTAGCAAAAGAATTTAGATGTTATTTATAGTCTATATAAAGGATGAGTATTGAAGTGATAAAATGGTTCTATAAGATGGTTTCTTTCAACAATGCAAATTCAAGCATCCATGGAATCCATCATCAGGCTTGAGACACCAAGATTTTCACATCAAATCAAGAGCAACCACTGGATCATTCATCCCTAATCAATCAGCCAATATCACACCTATCAAGGCCAAAAAAGTAACTAGAGAATTGTAAATCATGCAATCAGTATTTACTTATGTCATTTCTTGGAACATAATATGCTATGTTTCACATTCTTCGCATTCTCATATCACATATGAAGTGGATGATGAGTTTACAGTTCAGTTATTGGAACGTCAACTGGAGAAGTACGCATCTTTTCCTATTTCTTTCCACTTCTTGTGGTTCCCTTTATTCTCCATTGAGCCCATATACAGTAAATTGGTTCCATCGAATCTTTCTATCTCTCAACAGTCATACCAAATTTTCACAATGTTACGGTTCTTTCTTTTCCTTTACATAATTTTTCTTAAAAGAGCTTATAAGAAAAGGGTCACCTTTCAATCAATACACTACTACATCCCGGCTACCAATGCTCCACCCACACCAAAACAACATTGCATCCCCCAAGAAGCATTTCAATAAGCATCATGTAGGTTGGAATGATCACAAGATTATAAATAGGTATGGTAAAACTAAATTCCAAGGGTAAAACCCAACCATAAAAGCACATCTTAACCAACCGATGGCACTACTACATAGCTTGATAGCTGCTGCAACTAGGGGGGACGTAGAACTGTATATAACACAAGAGAGGCATCAAGGAATGAACAGGGATTCAAGACATAAGCACACAGACAAATTTTGCTTCCCATGTTAGACGTAGAGGGACTACATTGGTCGTGCTGCCCGCGGCACAGCACGCCACAATCCACTCTAGGATGGCCTAGGCGTGACATGATCAGAGGGAAGGACTGTGATGGGTAGGGGGTTTCATAGGTTGCTTGCCCACAAGCACTAGGACTGTACTCTGCAATGGTCCTTATCCTTCTCCAATCGCCTTTTTGCTTCACAAAAATGTCAAACATTACCTACCAATGAAAGACTGCATCAATTAAAAAGAAAAAATTAATAAATATGTATGAAATTGCCCTCCCACAAAAACAACAAATACTACCCCATTCTCTCATTCTTGAATCTTCTCTCATTCTTCTACCATTCAATCATTCTCTCAACTTATATACAAATGCTCTAATTTATTTTGTCACTGGTACAATTTGTGCTCTAATATTTTCTTTAATTTTTTTCCACTAATTAGTTCGTTTTGTTGTTCTTAATGTTTTTGACCTATTTACAAACTAGTATAATTTAATTATGTCCTACAACCTTTCTCTCATTCTTCGCCAATTCTCTCATTCTATCAACTTCTATACAAATGTTCTAATATATTTTGAAACTTGTGCAATTTGTGCTCTAATATTTTCTTTAATATTTTTACCTAATTAGTCATTTGTTATACTTAATATTTTGACCTCTTTACTTAATTTTTAGGATCACTTAATTATGCCTTACAACTTATCTCATTTTTGTAAAGGAGATTGGGATAATTATCCCGATTTTGACACTATTGATACCCCCTACACCCCACCCTAATAACCAGCCTAATGGTTCTGATTTTGCAGATGTACAACTCAATAGTTCTAATCCTTCTGGATGTCACATAAGAAAACGTCCAAGTGATGTTTGGCAAATTCCATGAAATAAAAATGGTTAACAGTGTAGAATCCAAATTCTGAGAGGCATATCCAAAGTTGTTTACAACATGGGTACAAAAAAATTTTGTCATACTTTAAAGGATGAGGCCACTGAAATATATTTCCAATGCAAACAAGTTTTGATTTGATGAAAATGAAATAAAAAATCGTATTAACTAGCCATGCTTGATCACCACGTACTCCTATTTGTGTAACAACATTTTACATCATAGATAAAGAGAAAGAGAAAAAAGAATTCTCGGTTTTAAATTATTTGAACAAACGGATAATGCCTGCATAATTTCTAAGGCAATAACTAGTATTATAAAGGATTATGATATTAGTAATAAACGTTTTTCTATTAGTTTTGACAATGCTTTCAAGTAATGCATTTGCTATTGACTTGCTCAAATCACAGACTTTTCCTATTCTTAGTGGAAAAGTATTTCATACTTGATGTGCTTGTCATTTATTAACTTGTGCATTACAAATGTTTTACTATTCATTTCATCCAACATGGAATGGTTAGAAAATGTAGTACTCTACATTAGAACTCTTCCACAAGGGAGCAACAATTGAACTTATTACACAGACAAAATAAATTGAATTACATGAAGTTGAAGTTTGACCATCCAACAAGGTGGAAACTAAACAAACTAGATGCTAAAGACCACATATCTTTTCCATAATTCTTAGCCATTTTCCTACAAATATGTTTCCACCACATAGTTTATGACAATTATTGTTTGGAAGATGGTAGATATTATTAAATATTTTTGAAGTATTAAATCTACTACTAACGAACTTTCGTGTGTATATCCAATATTTAATACATGTTGCTATTGCCTATTGTCATTAGCCTACAATTTCATATATTACAAACAAATAATAATTTCACGGATATATACAGGTAAACAAATCTAATACTAAATAATGGAACACTAAAATATTTAATGAAAAGAGTTAGCAACAGTGCTAAAATTGTTTACTAAATATTGCACGGCAAATTGATGAAATATGGGACCACTCCTCCACTGCTAGCATGTCTAGCAATAATCTAGGAACACATGCAAAATACAGTGAATTATACATCTAGCTAGACACATACCATGAAAGCTATGGAACATGCAATTAGCAGTCGAAGTGAAACTTTATATTCAATACAACCTAAGCACCATATACAATTTATATGCATCATAGCCAACAGTTACACGATACAAAATGTCCACAAAAGCCAGCAGCAGCAATCACCCTGAAAGTGACCATGATATTTACTCCCTTAAAGGGAGTTGTCATCAGTTCAAGAAGATTTACAAAAACTCAAACCTGATTGAATTATTAGCTTATAATCTGACCACAGCACACAGATAAATCAATTCAAAATGTCCTATATTTTAGAGTGGAGAAAGGTGAACGAGCACACATTACCTGTCCTCACGTTAGTGGCATGGGATTTTTTATCCCCACTGGGTGCCAGTATCTACTGCAACATCTAAATCTGTTTTTAGTAATGACAGAAAAGTGCTTGACTCTTGGAATAAAATATCAGCCAATATATATTCTTAGCGAGTCTCCGATACTAATAATTTTCGATAACATAATAAAATCACAATACATTTCCATATTAACCGATATTTGTCCGTCAGTATATAATTCTCAAAAAAATTATTCTAATATATCTGATACTAATACGTATTGCTCGATATTTCCATTACTTATATAGTCACGACTGATATTGATATCGACTGATACTGATATCTATACCAACATTTTCATCCATGGCTAGACCAAAAGAGAGGCAAGATGACAATGCCATTACTGAGAAGTGTGACATATTAAGGACAGGTTAGATAAAAAAACAAACAAAATATAAAGCATTGCGCAGCCCAGTGAAGGTTTAAATGACTATGAATATGGGTGAATTAATGAAAAATCTTGATTTGATTTTTCAGTAACATGTTTTTCCACATTAACACACATTTTCCCATTGTAATGTACATTTATATGTATCAAAAATATTTAATCAATACAAAGAAGTACATCATTCATTTTTCAGATCTTATCAAAATGCACAGTGACAAATTCTGGCGCATTATAATGTACATTTATATGTATCAAAAATATTTGATCAATACAAAGAAGTATTTCATTAATTTTTCCGATCTTATCAAAATGCATAGGGAGAAATTCTGGCGTGCAGCAAAAAGCTGTCCTCGAGTGGCTGTCAGCCCAACACACCTCGGTCAACCAAGTGCTTGAGCTCTAGTCTAGCGCAAATCAAGCGTTGGCTTATAAACACTAAATTTACATGTATCTATCATCTACTTATTGTTGTTTCAATCAATTTTTGCATTTATTTCAATTAATTGTGCTTTCCTGATGTGTCAAGCTCAAAGAAAGAATTTTAGAAGTTAATTACAGAAAAAAGAAGGCAATAAATTGCTATCTTAAAACTGTGCTGAACCTAGGTCCGGTCCAAGTTAAAAGGAAATATCATGACCACTACGTCAAACCAAACCAAGTTAGGCTCAGTTTTTATGCCAAAAATCATAACTGTGCCCATCCACGATCAAAATCAGGCCGATTTGTGCCGCCCATGGACTTTATGATTTTAAGTATTTTTGTTTAGAAATTCCTAATTGTTTAAAATGGCTAAAACATAAATTATTTTTAAAAAAATGATATCTAGTAAAAAACATTACCTAAAAATAATTAAAAGAATAACGTTTACATAAAAATGTTATTTTTTATACAAAAATATGGTCATTGAGATGATTTTTCCAAAAGTTGTTATTTACCTAAAATATCAAATTTTGGGTTTACCAAAAAAACCAAAAAATGGNAAAAAGAAGAAAACAAAGACAGGAAATAAAGCAAGGCCGTTGGCAGCTGCTAAGAAAGGAAAAAGGGAAGGGCTACTCAATAAAGGAAACGAGAAAAGGAAAAACAAAAGAAAAGGAAAGGAAAGGAAAGAAGCAGCACAGGAAGGGAGAGCAGAAAAGAAGTGGCCACAGGGGCACATTTAGAGTAATTTAGTTTTTAGAGAGTAATCGTTAAGCTAGAATTCTCCTCCATTATCTTCTTCAAGCTGTTTGCCAGAAATTGTTTTTCTTTAAAGCTGCATGCTAGCATCTTCATCTAGGTTAGTTGCAATTAGAAGTCTTAAAATTTTGTCTTCTATATTTGTTTTGCTAGCATTTGTTTTAATCTTCCAAGCTGTATGACAGCACCTTCCCCCAAGATTAGGGAGTCTTTAGTTCTTAAGCTCAAGTTAGATTTATTTGCTTTAATTAAACATTTTGCATTTAAAATCCTGTTTTTATTTTCACATCACATGGAATGAGCCACCGAAATCGTAGTGACAAGGAATTTTCATCATTCTTTCATTGGCCACCTTAAATAAAAAGCACTGTCTCGGTAAAAGGTCTTATACATGTTCCCTTAATCAATGCAAATCTTTAGACAAAGACTGGCTGACTTACCTTAAATTTCTTTACTCCTGTTACATTGGTTGAATGCCTTGTGTTTATTTTAATTTTCTGATGCTTTGATTTAGCTTAGGTAGATTAGTAGGTTTTAGTTTTGATTGCTTTAAAATTAAAGTGTCAATCTTTTGATTAATTTCAAGTTGGTTAGTGATAATCTGTCCTTTTTTTTTTAATCTAAAGTTCAAATATTTAAAATTCTTCTTTAAGCTAGTTTAACAGAATCAACATCCCTATTTCCTGAAAGTCTCGATTTTATATTTTTTTTGCCCGTAGGAGTGATATCCTAGGGTTTATTGTCCCCTAGTTCGTTCATGTTAGGATTACTCAATTGTCTATTGATTCAATCCAGATTTACCGAATAAAATTATACTGCACCCTTATACACTAGTGAATATAAATGCACATTGTCTAGGTCAGTCAACTCTTTGCCATTGCTGCCAAGGGGTGGTTTTCTATGTATTACTTGACTTTTGTGATTTTCGAGCATGGTGAGCCTACGGATTTTTGCTGATACAAGTCAATCAACAACTTTTGGAGGAGATCACATTTTGGGTACCGTCATTCTAACTTTGTTTTTTATTCATTGATAAAAAAAAAAAAATTGAAAGCCCAGAAAAAATCAATAAAAATAGCTTTGTGTCCTGTTTTTGTTTTTCCATGCTTCACTAGATCAGATCATTGAAAACTTAAAAAAAACCATAACAAAAGAAATACAAAGTACTAAAATTTTTTAGAAAAACAGAATGTGATAATCTGAAGAA
This sequence comes from Nepenthes mirabilis, assembly GCA_025585075.1. Classification (NCBI taxonomy): domain Eukaryota; kingdom Viridiplantae; phylum Streptophyta; class Magnoliopsida; order Caryophyllales; family Nepenthaceae; genus Nepenthes; species Nepenthes mirabilis. Next base: position 37,269 of record JAODPA010150335.1, read on the forward strand.
AAGAGAAAAAATCCATGAAAAAATCATAACATTTCGTACTGCCTTGTTATTAATTTTTCATCTAATATAGATTTTTATATAATTTTGAAATAAATCAAAACTGAAAAAAACCAGAAAACTTGAAACTGAGAAAACAAAACTTTATTTTGTGTTTTTAATGTTTATTTGGCTGTTATAAAAAAAAAATTTAAAAACTTAGAAAACAAAAAAAAAACGGAAAGAAAAAATTATGTTAGTTAAGCTTTTTTGGCTGTATTCGTTGTTTTTATTTTGTTTTCCTGAAAAAATCATTTTTTTTCTTCTATTACTGTTTAGTTAGAACTTTATTCTATTTGGCCTTAGTTTAGAAGTAATTTTACATTAAAAATAGCACATTTGGGCAAACAAGGTAGCATTAATGAGGATTTTTCACCAGAGCCCATTAATAACAACGGCAGTCTTCATGATTACCTGGAATCAGCTCGACATAGCATATCTTTGTGTTACACTGCCCTTAAAACAAGAAAAGTTCAATTTCAAGCCTGTGATAATTTAGTGGTTACCTTAGTTTCACCTAATAAATTTTAAAAATTTCTATCAGTATATTAAGGACTTCGAGGAAGTATGTGGCACATTTGTAAATCAATTTTGTTTGGAGGACACTGTATGTCTTAGGTTGTTCAATTTACCTTGTAGGACAGGGCCAAGGTGTGGTTGACCTCCATAAAGCCCGGATCTATATTTACATGGGTAGAGATACAAAGGGAATTCTTGAAAGTAACTTCCCATGCATAGCACACAAGCATTATAATGTCAGATCATGGGCTTCCACTAAAGCCTAATGACATTCTACCAATGGTGGGAAAGATTAAAGGATGCTTGTCCACATCACAAATTTGAAATACGGTGTATCATTTTCTTCTATGATTCATTATCCCATAGATGTGCCAGTTTGTAGAGATTATATGCAATACGGATTTTTTCAGTGGAAGCAATGATGAGGCCTTTGAATATATTGAAAATTTGGCCAAGAATGCACTCAACTAATTGCGAGCCAAAGGTTGTTTGCTTTCAGTGGCAAGCATGGATGAAAATATCAGTATGAATATCGTTATTGGTAGTGTTCATATCAGTATTGAATATAATAGATAATATATATTGATATCAGATATATCAGACGGAAAAAATCTAGAAAATTGTCTGCTAGTAGGGTTATATTGACCGATAAATGCCGATATATCAACTTTATTGGCCAATATAGAAGCAAATTACGATATTCCAATAATATCAGCAAGCCTCAATACCGATATATATTGGCCAATGCATATCGTATTAACCGATATTTCTATCAATTGTGGTAAATTTAACGTTAGAGGTTTTGATGATACCAGTGCTAGACTGGTCATATTGTCTAGAAAGTCATAAGCTTTATAGTCTAAGAAGGTGAGTGCAAAGTAACAAGAGTAATAGGATATTTTGTCTGCGATAATGAGTCATATTGGACTGAGATTTATGCACCCTACATGTACTTAGGGAGACCCTATATGAGCCAACTAGTGTCATATATACTTTTAGGAAGCCTCATCAAGGTGATCCTGAAGCGGGAAATCCTTACTCCACTACTTAAAATCCAGAGTGAAGAAAACAAGAACCACCGACCCCTCCACATTCTCAAGCACTGCCTCCATCATCACAGAATCCTCTAGCCTCCGCCTGAGAAGTTACTTGATGACACTTTACAACAATTCAAGTAGCAATAGACTAGGTTGGATACACATCAAGCAAATGTCAACGGCCAACACATTAGAGTGTTGGACAACATTTGTATTAGCATCACTGAGTCAACTCAAGCCTTATTATTCATGAAACAGGAAAGTTCCTATGCAGCCAAAGCCAAATCTCCAAGTTCAATTTAACTAAGAGATCTCAAATGGAAAGCCAAACCAAGAATAGAACCAGGCTATCACCACACTTAAAAATGGACACATTATTGATAAATCTATGAATCTCAAGACTCCTAGAATTAATGAGAAGGTGAAGAGTCCTAGTATAGGAGACAGGAAGAACGGGATAGGAAAAGAATAGGACAAGTAGGTTTTATGTTTTACTCATTCAAAGCTGAAGTTCAGTATTTTGATGATTTGCATGCCGGTTAGTGGTAATTATAATTTTTGTTTGCTCTAAAGTTTGAAGATTTAAGTTGCTTATCTTCATATTGATCATGAAACTCTTGTTTAAACTAGTTTAACTGAATCGACACCACGATTTCCTGAAAAGTTTCTCTTTCAATATTTTTAGGGTTTGTCGGAATGACATTACTTAGTTGTCACCTAATGTGTTCACATTAGGAATACCCAATTCCCTATGGATACAATCCCAGTTTATTGGATAAAACTACATCACACCCTCAGGCACTTATGGAAACAAATATACATCATTTGAGATTGATCACTAATTCGCAACCCATGTGCTGCTGAAGGTCCTTGAGTACTTATCGCGTGGAACCCCTCAAGCAATCTAGCGCTCAAGCTCCCATTAAGCGCCGATTGATCGCTAGCGATCTACCAATGCTTTGCTCGAGCAGCCCATAGTGCTGATCACATGACACCCCTTGGGCAATCGGCTATTGTGATGTACTAGTGACGTGCTAATCATGTGACAAACCAACAGTTGACCTAATAGTATTATTTATTTTTAGCTTTGATCCAATTTTTTTTCTAAAAAAAGGACCAAGGATCCTGCAGGCCACCCCTTCATCCTGGCGCCAGGATGTTAAGAAGTGCCGTGTCATGCCAACTACACAAGGATGTTAAGCACCTCTAATCAGAAATGCATGGGAAAGGTCTAAGATCCTCAAAGGTTTTAGCATGGACACAAGAAAGCTCGAAAAAACTTTGTCCTTTTGAGTGTTATCTACTACCGCACTGTGAATCTACATGCCTATCTCTCTAAAAGTAGGCAAAGGTATCATATTGTAATAGCATCATTCATTTTATATGACTAACTGGTTTCATTGTGTTCACCAAGATTGTCAAATATAGCTTCATCTTTTCTTTTATTCCTTTTTCTTTTAAGAACCACATAAAGCTCCTGAAAAACTCAATTTACAACACGTTTGGCATTACTTATTAAAAACAAAAAACAAAAAACAGAAACCATTTTTCTTTCAAAAAAATAGTTTGCACTAGCAATCACTTCTATAAGAAATACTTGCTTAATTATACAATAAACTCACATTTAGGTTTCTGCCCATTTTCAGCATAGTGGCAAGCATTTCTCCTACATTTAGAGATAAACCCTCAATCGCAGTTCTAGTCTTCGATACAAGCTATTAAAATTTTAAGCTCAACGCCAAAGATAGTGATTTATCTATCAAAAACTCTTGGTAATGCAATGCTCCTATATATTTTCTTCTGGCCCCTCCCCCAAATAGGAATAACCCAAATACCAAGCCGATACAAGATTAAGATGTAAAGCGGATGTAAAGCGTCCTACTTGAGTACCTCCACACACTAATACACGAATGAACAGAATACAAGGGTTCAAGAACTCACGGGTAAGACAACAAGCTTGGCTCCTTTTTCGACGGCCTCCTCAATAGCTTTCCTAGCATGAGCAATGTTCCTCTCCTTATCTGCCGTCACCAAAAGCTGGCAGAGCGCAATTTTGAACTGCCATACAAAACAAATGAAAGGAGTAAAATCCCTGGGTAGGAAAAAGGGGGGGGGGGGAATCTCATTTTCCGATTTTTGACAAATTAAATCAATCGCTTGAGACAGCAAGAGAGAGAAAGTGCCTGACTGATGGGAGGGGTGGGCAACTGAAGGGCAGGAGGAGCCCTAGCTTGCTCAGGCTTGAAAGGAGACGTCATTGTTGAAGAGCACCTGCAATTCACCGACTTGTACAGCTTCTGAAGATTATTATTGTCGAAAGAGTTGGCTTTTCTTAGTGCGGAGGTCGAGCTGAGTGGAGACGGACGACAAACTGGAGAGGTCCGACCAACTGTAGAGAGAGAAAAGGAGCAGAGGTTCAGTCTCTCACTTGCAAGATTGAACATTGAAGCGAGCAATCCCCGCCCTACCTTCATTTCATTCCGTTTTAGGTTATGGCAACCGGAATACCGTCGTAAGACTGATTGACGAGTCCACGGCATACAGCTGGCACGGCCGGAGGACGTGTGTAAGATTTGTGGAAATTTATTTAATTGTTTTAATTGGATAAGATAAAAATAA
>JAODPA010150346.1:0-15023 GCA_025585075.1 Nepenthes mirabilis
AAAAAATTTACAGAAAAATTTATATTTTAACTCTAAGTGTTCTATCAACTTGGAAGTAGAATATAGAGGTCAGGGTATCTCCCGAGCACCGTGCAATTGCAGAACAACTAGTGAAAAGGGAAGAAAAAGGGGAAAAAAGTAAAGTAGTAAAGTTGATGTATATTAGGCTAATCTACCCAAGCCCAGAAACTTAGTAGTTTTCAAAAAGCATGAGAAAGTACTCTGCCCTATGCATCTCGGGCAGCTGCAGCACGGTCATTTGTATCTCAGACATTTGCAGCAAACAAAGCCCTCTTTAGCTCGGCGGTTGCATCACGGCATTTAGCAGACCCGTCGGTCAAAAGCACATATCTCGGATATTTTCATCTCGGCTTTTTGCATAGAAACAAGGCCCTTTTTATCTCGGTCGTTTGCATCACGGCTTTTTGGCCAAAAGTTGCTATCTCGGTCATTTTCCATCTCGGCCAAAAGCTCTTTGCAGACTTCAGGACCAAATATGTATCCTAGCCGAGTATCTTGGAAATGGACACAGCATGAGAAAAGGACAAAGCCCTTTCCTGTGCAGTTGTTAGCATCTTGGCACTACCACAATCGTTAGCATCTCGATCCTTAATACCTTATCCAACTCCTCATTCTAGTGCACGTTCAGCACCAAGATGCCTTGGTCACATTTAAAGCCAAAAATAACTTGATCAATTTTCCAACTCAGCACACAATAGCATCTCGGTTCTTTGGCATACGTCTTGACCAAAAGCACTTCATTGCCAGAAGAAAGTACCTCATCCATTTGGATCATTACAACATACCACGTCCATTGGGGATGATCATGACTTGTGACGGATTGAGTTATTTTTCTTAAATAATCTCTATCAATAAACACATAATATAAGTCCAATAATGATAATATAAGATTTTTGCAGAAAATTGGGTAGAGTTCCGTTTATAAATCGGACGTTTGCCAAAATACAAACACCTGTAATCAACCCTGTACAATAATCCACAACAAATTTCACAACACAATAACACAATTTATCGCAGTACATAGGATCTAAACTCCACGACCCAGGGGTGGAACCGACATTATAACTCCAGTACAACGCCGGTCAGAAAGGGTGCCATCTAGGAACCCCAATCACGTCTAAAATAAGAAAAACCTGCGAAAATATAACAACAAAAATATACAGCGAAAACTAAACCTTCTTCCATCCACATAAACATCAATAATATCATGGGACATAATTTATACAATTTTTAAAAATAGAACAAAACTCTTATCTCATACATATGATCACGCTCAGTCCAAGTCCCAAACTTTGCACGCGATATTAGCTGCCTATGACACTTCTATGGCCTACTCAGTCTCGTCGGGTATCAGTGCATTCTCAGTTAAAAGAAGAGATAGCAAGTGTGAGTGTACAACTCAGCAAATAAAATCATACATCACTATAACAAGTAGATAAACAATGTAAACGATAATGGATGGGGGAAGATGTATACTTGCAACGAAATAGAAACATGAGAGAAAAGGGGACATCTTGGATCACCTAAGTCACATGTTTACACTGATTATATTTCATACATTTTCATTATTTTCGTTAATCTTTGCGAATCAGGGCCAGTAGGTTGTACTAGCCAACGATACGAGAGGACGAGGAAAAAAATGTGTTCTCTATACATTCTAAAGCATCGGCTACATATTAGGCCTGCAGCACTCGACCATCTATTACATTTTAGTCCTACAGCACTCAACTATCACAATTCGCCATATATCCCCTGGGGACCAGGGCAATCCTCATTCTTTCACAATAGTGTCCTAAGGCGTACCATGAATATCACCCACCCCTATGAGTGGCCGGAGTATTCCTTGAGTTTTCACCGTGATGTACATGGCAAACTAGAGGGTACCACCCCCCAGTGAACATAAGTCTATGGTCTTAGTTTTAAGATTTAGTATTTCCTTGAGGGAGGATCCACCACATTTAATTTACATTCTCCAATCGAGAGATCACATTCCCATCACATATCTCCATCTGGGAGATCAAATCTATCATATCATACTTTGTGGATTTTCCTCCATTTATTTATACGATTCATATCCTTCTTTTGTTTGACAATATATTTCATGTACTTGGATATTAAATATATGGAGGAGAGCGAAATTTCTTACCTTAACATACCATTTCACCTTAGAGGTCATCTAGAGCACAATTCTTTACAATTGGAGCACAATTTATTATTTCCAGGGCTTACAATGTAGCATGAATATTTAGACATAAATTTGATAACAATTAAATGGAGGTAAAACATGCAAATTCATATATTCATCTCGGGTGAACAGTAATGGGGATTTTTTAGAGCTTTCAGACACTGTGAATGGGTTGATTCTTACGAGATTGGACGTTCGGTCGATATATATACATAATTGGGACGTGGTGATTCACATTTTGAGGTTAATTTAACAAAATACGATGGAAAAAATGAAAAGCCCCAATTTTACGAGGGTTAGGGTTTGACGGAATCCAACCGGACGAATCGGTGAGTCAATCAAGTAATAAGTACATATTTCTTGAACATTAGACATGGGTAGCATGCATTTCATGGTTTCGGTAGGTATTGAGATGAAAATACCCGATGAAAAACAAGCAACAATCGAAAGAGAATGAGTAGTGAGTATGATAACACTTGTCACGACGTGTACTATAATCTTTATAACTAGCTCTCGGACGAATTTTGACTCCTCGGCCTCGATCTCCTCCTCTCTCTCTCTAGATCGGCACTCTCTCTCTCTCTCCGAGGGTTTCGTTGTGTGGGAAATGCGAAAATGCGAAGTAGGTCATGTATTTAAAGTTGTTGAGTGCTCGAGCGCTAGGTGAGCAGGCGACGAGCGTGACCTCACTACTAGCTTGGGCTCGAGTGCGCAGAGGCGCACAGCGAGCGCTGTGCCACTACCTTCCTGAGCTCGAGCCCAGGCTCGAGCACATAGTAGGTGCGCTCTGTTGGCAGCGCTTCAGCGGTCTGAGGCCTAGTTTTCCCTCGGTTTAATTTCTGATACATATACTTTCATATACAATAGACCTAGTATTAATTATTAGATTAATTACCTCATATTTATTATGTTTTTAGGCTTGAAACCTCACAACTCTCCCCCACTTATAAAAATTTTGTCCTCAAAATTTAACGAATGATAAGAGTCAAGTCAATTTTACATACCTCGAAACAAGTGGGGATACTTTTCCCTGATTTCTTCCTCTCTTTCCCACGTCACCTCCTCGTGGGAATGATTCCTACATAAAACTTTCACAAGAGGGATTGTCCTTGAGTACAAAATTTGGTCCTTATGATCTAAGCTCTCTACCGACTCTTCTACATTTGATAAATCCTCGCTAATAACCAAGGAACTATAATCAATCACATGTGCCAGATCATAGACGTACTTCCTCAATATCGATACATGGAAAACGTTGTGCACTTTGGATAAACTCGGTGGCAAAGCTAAATGATATGCCACTTTACCAATTTGCTCATGGATGTCAAATGGCCCAATGAAGCGTGGCTTCAACTTCCCCTTAATGCCAAATCTAGAAATTCCCTTCCTCGGCAACACCTTGAGGAAAACAAAATCTCTGACTTTGAATCTGAGCTCGGATCTTCTCCAATCAGCATAACTTTTCTGCCGGCTCTGGAAAATTTTTAGCTTCTCTAAAACAACTGTGATCCTTTCCGATGTCTCCTGAATAACATCCGAACCCAATAATTGCCTATTTCCAGTCTCTTCTGAATGAATGGGAGATCGACACTTCCTACCATAAAATGCCTCAAAAGGAGCCATGCTAATACTCACTTGGAAGCTGTTGTTGTAAGCAAACTCGGCTAGTGCTAAGTGATCATCCCAGTTCCCTTTGAACTCCAATACGGAAGCTTGAAGCATATCCTCTAGGATCTGGATCGTCCGCTCAGATTGGCTATCGGTCTGAGGATAATTAGTCGTACTAAACTTCAGATTCGTCCCTAACTCATGGTACAAGCTCTCCCAAAATTTAGAGACAAACTGTGGATCATAATCGGACACAATAGATGCTGGCACACCGTGCAACCTCACGATCTCGTTGATATACAGCCGTGCCAGATGATCACAGGAATACGTAGTCTGAATGGCTATAAAATGGGCAGATTTTGTCGGTCGATCCACAATGACCCAGATTGCATCATGATTCTCCGGAGTTATGGGCAATCCTGATACGAAGTCCATTGAGATATCCTCCAACTTCCAACTGAGAACAGTCAAGGGTTGCAATAATCTCGAAGGCTTCCTCCTCTCGACCTTCAACTGCTGATAGATAAGACATCGGTTAACAAAAGCCACGATCTCCCTTTACATATTCCCCCACCATAACCTTTCCTCAAGTCCTAGTACATCCTGTTTATACCGAGGTGAATCATGTACTGAGTCCTATGTGCCTCCTTCATTATTTCTTCATTCAGTTCTTTGTCATCCGGCATACATAGCCGCTCCTTAAATCTCAAAAATTCCATCTGCACACACATTAAAATTAGCTCGGGAGTCTCTGCCAAGGTCTCCCGCGATGTCCATCAAAGACGAATCGTTCACCTGCCATTCCTTTTTCCTTTGGAGGAACTCGGGTTGCACTTGCAGAAAGAATAATATCATCCTATTGCCCTTGACGTAGCGTTGAATATGACTAGACTTTAGATAGTCTAATAATTCTATCTGCTTAATCTGTAATGTCACCACCCAACAAGTTCGGTGACTCAGGGCACCCACGACCACATTTGCTTTTCTAGGCTGATACTGGATCTCACAATCGTAATCTTTGAGGAACTCAATCCATCGTCGTTGCCTCATATTCAACTCCTTATGCAAGAAAAAATATTTGAGGCTCTTGTGGTCGGAATACACTGAAAACTCTTCGCCATACAAATACTACCTCTAGATTTTCAATACAAACACCACAGGAGCCAGCTCCAAATCATGGGTCAGGTAGTTCTTCTCATGGACTCTTAATTGCTGAGATCCATAAGCTACTACCTTCCCCCTTTGCATCAAGACACACCTGAGTCCCACTTTTGAAGTATCGCAATAACTTTGAACCCACCGGAATTATCAAGAAGAGTCAGAATCGGGGCAGTTGTCAACCGATCTTTTAACTTTTGGAAGCTTTGGTCATACTCCTCGGTCTAGTCAAAGCTCGCTTCCTTCTTCGTTAGACGGGTGAGGGGTAACGCTATTCGAGAAAAATTCTCCATGAAACAACGACAATAATCGAACATCCCCAAAAAGCTTCGGACCTTCGACATGGTTGTTGTCGACTCCAATTAATCACCGCTTCGATTTTTTGTGGGTCTATCGACACGCTTTCATCAAAAATTACATGGCCCAAGAATACTACCCTATCGAGCCAAAACTCGCATTTCTTTAACTTTGCAAATAACTGATGCTCTTGAAGACTCTATAGCACGATTCTCAAGTGCCCCTCGTGCTCGGTGCAATCTTTGGAATAAATCAGAATATCGTTAATGAAAACCACGCTAAACTTATCCAAATACGACTGAAAGACTTGGTTCATCAAATCCATAAACACGGCTAGTACATTAGTCAATCCGAACAGCATCATAAGGAACTCGTAGTGACCATATCTCGTTCGGAAAGCAGTCTTCACCACATCCTCCTACTTAATGCGAAGCTGATGGTATCCCGATGGAAGATCAATCTTGGAATATACTCGGGACCCTTGTAACTGGTCAAAGAGGTCATTGCTCCGTGGCAACAGATACTTGTTCTTGATTATGATCTTATTTAGCTTGCGATAGTCTATACATAGTCTCAAGGCCCCATCCTTCTTCTTGACAAATAGGACCGAAGCGTCCCACGGTGAAACATTGGGTCTAATAAAACCCGTATCGAGCAAGTCCTACAACTCCTATTTCAACTCCTTCAGCTTAGCAGGGGCCATATGGTAGAGGACTTTCGATATGGGTGCCGATCCGGGCACAAGATCAATCCCAAACTCGATCTCACAACGTGGTGGCAGAGAAAGTAGCTTGTCGGGGAACATGTCTTTAAATTCGCACACCACCAGAATGTCTTTTAGGGACATCTCCCGACTCTCCACCACGCTGACATAAGCAAAAAAGGTTTCACACCCACTTCTCAATAAATGGCAAACCTATAGAACGGAAATGAAACTAGACGGCTCTACTCTACGAACTCCCTAAACATGAAAAGGTTCGCATTTTGGAATAGCAAAATCCACCATTTTGTGGAAACAATCAATGGTAGTGTGGTACTTGGATAGCCAATCCATACCCAAAATAACATCAAAGTCACACATATCTAATAGAATCAGACCAACAACTAGAGAAAGCCCATTCACCTCCGCAATACACCCTGGGTAGGATATGTCGGTCACAATAGAACACCCCATGGGCGTGGATAGGACCAAAGAAAAATCAAGGGTCATAGGAGAGGTGTAATACGATAAGCCAGTCGAGGAGAAATAAATGAGTGTGTGGACTCAAAGTTAAAAAGTATTGAGCAAGAAATACCACAAACAGGAAGTATACCTTCCACCACCTCATCTGATGATCTTACCTCACTAGTAGACACTGTAAAAGCTTTACCTCGCATTACCAGCTTCGGAGCTTGGACCCTCAACGATTGAGGGAAATCTTTGGCTTTATGCCTCACCTGGCCACAAGTGAAGCAAGCACCTGTCATCTTGGGACAAGGTCTACCCTCATGTGTCCTCCCACAATGCATACACGAACCCACCAAAGCTTGACAAGACAACGAGATCTGGCCACTCCTTTGTTTAGAAATCGTCTGCTTGAACTTCTTGTATGGTCTCCCCTAGCTAGTCCTAGAGCTAGCACTTACCCCACTCTTGTCGACCTTTTCTTGAAAAATTCTTCTTTAGCATGCTCCTGTTCGTAGATCAAAGCTCGATCTAGTACGTCAGCATAAGTGGTCAACTTAAGGATCGCCAGATGCTTACAAATGTTGTCCTGCAATCCTAGTAAGAACTTCCTGGCCTTCCTTTCCTTGTCTTCAACCATATAAGGAGAAAACCGTGACTACTCTGAAAACTTGGCGTCATACTCCGCCATGGTTCGGTTTCCCTACCTCAATCTGAAAAATTCCTCCTCTTTCTAAACACGGAGGCTAGACGAAAAATACTTCTCTAAGAATGCATCCTCAAATATTTTCCAAGTAATCTTAGCCTCTGGTACACCCAGCACTCTTTTCTTCATTTGCCACCAATGGTGTGCCTCACTTTCCAGCCGGTAAGATGTAAACAACACCCGATCCTCTTCAGGGCATCTGATCACTGCAAACACCTTCTTCAAACTTTCCAGCCACGTGTCTGCCATGATCGGGTTAGGCTCTCCTAAAAATGCTGGCACTCTCTCCTGAACAAAGCGATCGTAAGAGGATGGCCCCGGATTGACAGGAGCCTGGATGGGAGTTGGAGCAGGACCAAGAAAAAGATGTCTTTTTTTTGGTAAGTAGAAAAAAAAAAAAAAGATGTCGCTGCTCCATATTCTCAAAGATGTTTGTAAGATGTCCCAACAAATTTAAATACTCTACCTCCTGATCTTGGGGAGGATCATCCCTTTGCGAACCTTGATGTCTGGGCAGCATAGTCAACATTAAAATCCACCATTGAAAGAGAAACAATTACGGGTTAGGCTAAAGATTGAACCCTTGCTACGGCATTACTAGACACGCTGACGCATACGTAATTAAGGAAAACGTCCTAAACGAGAGTACTTAAGTTAGCTATCCTAACTTGGTCATTTTATTCCTACGTTCACTCATTCGGCATTAACTGCACTATCCTAGGCTTTCGCTTAAATTTAGATCAATTCTAAGGCATCCATTCTCTGATACCAGCTGTGACAGATTGGGTCATTTCTCTTAAATAACCTTCGTCAATAAACGCATAACTTAAACCCCATAATGATAATATAATATTTCTGCAGAAAATCAGGCAGAGTTCCATTTGTAAATCAAACGTTTGCTAAAATAGAAACACCTATAATCAGCCCAGTACAATAATCCACAATAAATTTTACAACACAATAATATAATTTATCACACTACACAGGATCTAAACACCACGACCCAGGGGTGGCACCGACATTATAACTCCAGTACAACGTCGGCCAGGAAGGATGCCAACTAGGAACCCCAATCACGTCCATAATAAGAAAAACCTACAGAAGCATAATAACCAAAATATATAGCGAAAATTAAACCTTCGTCCATCCACATAAACATCAATAACATCATGGGACATAATTTATACAATTTTTAAAAATAGAACAAAACTCCTGTCTCATACATATGATCACAGTAAGTCCGAGTCCCAAACTTTGCACTCGATATTAGCTGCCTATTATGCTTTTATGGCCTACACAGTCTCGTCGGGCATCAATGCGTTCTCATCTGAAAGGAGAGATAGCAAGTGTGAACGTACAGCTCAACAAATGAATTCATACATCACTACAATAGGCAGATAAACAATGTAAATGATAATGGATGGGGGAAGACATATACTTGCAATGAAACAGAAACATGAGAGAAAAGGGGACATATGGGATCGCCTGGGTCACACATTTACACTGATTATATTTCATACATTTTTATTATTTTTGTTAATCTTTGCAGACCAGGGCCAGTAGGTCATACTAGATAACGATACGATAGAATGAGAAAAGGAATGTGTTTGCTATATATTCTAAAGTATCGGCTATGTTTAAGGCCTACAGCACTCGGCCATCGGCTACATTTTAGGCCTACAGTATTGGGCCATCACAATTTGTCCCACACCTCTTGGGGACCAGGGCAATCCTCATTCTTTCACAATAGTATCCTAAGGCGTACTACAAACATCACTTGCTCCCATGAGCGGCCATAGTATTCCTTGGGTTTCCACTATGATGTACGAGGCAAACCGGAGAGCACTATCCCTCAATGAACATAAGTCCATGGTCCTAGTTTTAAGATTTACTCTTTCCTTGAGGGAGGATCTACCACATTTTATTTACATTCTCTAATTGAGAGATCACATTCCCATCACATATCTCTATCCGGGAGATCAAATCCATCACATCATACTTTGTGGACTTCCCTCCATTTACTTGTACGATTCATATTCTTCTTTTGGATTTAAATCTTTTGACAATACATTTCATGTGCTTGGACATTAAATATATGGAAGAGTTGAAATTTCTTACGTTAACATACCATTTCACCTTGGAGGTCCTCCGGAGCACAATTCTGTACAATTGGAGCGCAATTTCTTATTTTCAGGGCTTACAATGTAGCATGAACATTTAGACATAAATTTTATAACAATTAAATGGAGGTAAAACATGCAAATTCATACATTCATCTTGGGTGAACAGTAATAGGAGTTTTTTAGAGCTTCCGTACGTCGCAAACGGGTTGATTCTTATGAGATCGGATGTCTGGTCAATATATACCCATAATTGGGATGTGGTGATTCACATTTTGAGGTCAATTTAAAAAAATACGGTGGCAAAAATGGAAAGCCCCAATTTCGCGTGGGTTAGGGTTTGGCAGAACCCAACCGAACGAATTGGTGAGTTAATCAAGCAATAACTACATATTTCTTGAACAATAGACGTGTAATATGCAATTCATGGTTTGGGTGGATATCAAGATGAAAGTACCCGATAAAAAATGAGGAACAATCGAAAGAGAATGAGTAGTGAGTATGATAACACTTGCCTCGACGCGTACTTTAATATTTATAGCTAGCCCTCGAACTAATTTTGACTCCTCGGCTTCGATCTCCTCCTCTTTCTCTCTAGATCGGTGCTCTCTCTCTCTCCAAGGGTTTCGTTGTGTGGGAAATGTGAAAATGCAAAACAGGTCGCGTATTTAAAGTCACCGGGCGCTTGAGAGGCAAGCGAGCGAGTAGCGAGTGTGGCTTCACTGCCGGCTTGCGCTCGAGTGCCCAGAGGCACGCAGCAAGCGCTGCGCCACTACCTTCTTGTGCACGAGCACAAGCTCCAGTACATAGCAGGTGCAGCTCTGGTAGTAGCGCTTCAGCGGTCTGCAGTTTGATTTTTCCTCTGTTTAATTTTTGATACATATACTTTTACGTACAATAGACCTAGTATTAATTATTAGATTAATTACCTCCTATTTATTGTGTTTTTAGGCTTAGAACCTCACATGGCCTAAAGAAACTCCCATGGTATATATCCATCCTCGACGGTTTGTAGACATCTTGTTCAAATGCCCTTACCCTCTATTTGACGAAATACCCCATCTAGTCAGGATAGAACGCTCATTCGGGTTGTACTTAGTGACCCTAATTCAAGCTTTCTATGGACAGCGTTTGTGATAAGTTGAGTAACTTGAAATATATCCATGTGAGCCGTAGTGGTGAACACACATTGGTTCCTTTCACGCGAAATGTAATACATAGTTGCTAAAAGGGTAAGCCGAGATGAAGATGCTTTGAGATTCTGCCCCCTCCATCGGTTGGCCGCCGATGAAATGTTGGATGGCCAGTCAGTATAGGGCCAAAAGATTCCAGCATGGTGACACATCAACCCCACACATCTGATGAGAATGGCCATGAGAAGAATAGATGGTTGTGACTTTCATAGCCTAGGTTACACAGAACACAAGTCAGCTGACATTGAACAAATGAATTAATTCTATCCATTTTGCTGAGGCATTGACGCATGACCAGCCAAAGGGTAAAGGTGTGAACTAGAATATGTTCTTCCCCCCAGACAAGATTAAACTAGGGCACCTTATCTCTGCCTTTCTGGAAGATTGCGTATGCGGACTTTGCAGCGTATCTTCCAGAATAGCTCTTGGACCATATGATAACATCATTTTTGTTTTCATCCGGGTTGTACCAAGGCATATTATCCAAAATGTCAGTAACCTCCATGTCAGTGGAATTCAGCCATCTCCGCTGACTTTGATGAATAATCTCCGTGACTCTGGCCTCAACAGGCAGATCTGTGATACACCGAATCCTCTCCGAGTACTAGTTAATAAGAGGTCCATGGGGATGCCAATTGTCTGTCCAAAGGAACGTATTTGCACCATTCCTAATATGGTGGCGAATACTGGATCGGAGAGCTAGACAAAGCTTCATGATTTTCTTCCAACACCATGGTGTTGTGTCTGGCACTTTTAAAGTCCATATACACCAGTCTTTAATACGGTTAGCATGACACCAAGTTGACTAGACTGAGCCGAGGTCATGCGATACAAGTTTCCAAAATAGGTGACAACTAAGCACTTTATTGGACACCTCAAAGTTCTTAAGACCAAGCCCCCCTTCCTCCTTAGCGGTGCAAACATCCTTCCAAGTGACTTTGGCTACAAACTTTCCATCTGCAGATCCATGCCAGAGAAACCTACACATATACCCTTCAATCTTATTCAAAAGGGCTTTTGGAAGGATGAAAATAGAGGCCCAGTAGTTCTGAAGTGTCAATAAAATAGTGGATATAAGCTGTAGTCGACCACCAAAGGAAAGCCATTGGTTCTTCCATGAGGATACACGTTGAAGTACTCGGTCCATCAAGGGTTGGGAATCTTTAACAGGAGCCTGGAGGTGATTAGGGGGACACCCAAGTATCTCATTGGAAGCTTATCCATTTTAAAACCTATAATGTTCTGAAGCTCCTTCCTGGTGGTCTCGTCCCTAGAGCATATAAAAATTTTGCTTTTGTCTTTATTAGCCGTGAGGCCAGAGAGGTCTTCAAAATCATTAAGAAAATAATGAGTAAGAGTAAGCCGAATAGAAGTAGGTTCAGCTTTGGAGAAAAGAAGAAGGTCATCCGCAAAACTAAGCATAACCGTTCTCGTTTTAGCACATTTCCAATGATATCTGAAGTCCTCATGCCTGCAGGCCTTAATCTCCAGGATACCATTAAGAGCGTTCATGGCTAATACAAAAAGATAAGGAGAAAGTGGATCCCCTTGGCGCAGACCCTTGACCCCTTTGAAAAAGCCAATTAATTCACTATTAATATTAATAGAAAAGGAGGTTGTAGTAATGCACTGACTTATCCAAGTAACCATCATGGGTGGGAATCCCATCAGCTCTAAGGTCGTGAGCAAAAGATCCCATTGAATCGAGTCATACGCTTTCATAATGTCCACCTTCATGGCACACCGGGGACTTCCTTTGCTAAGGTGATATTTGTGAAGTAAATCTTGGGACAGCAGGATATTATCAGCAATGTGTCTTCCCTCCACAAAAGCAGTTTGGCATGGCAAAAGAAAACTGTGGACAGGTTCTTCACTTTGGGAATCAAGCTAATAATAGTAGTGTTAATTTCCTTAAGGAGCTTCCCATGGAAAAAGAAATCCTGAACCACCTCAACAATAGAGGGACCAATGATGTGCCCAGCTTCTTTATAAAACTTGGATGAGTAACCATTCGGATTGGGTTCCTTACAGTCCCCAATTGAGAATAAAGCCTGATGAACCTCCTCGGCACTGATAGGTTTAGCAATTGAAGAGCAAAGATCAGCAGGGATAGTATGCAAAATAACTGGGCAGAGTCGTTCCTTGTCAAAGACTCTGTCCATCTAACCAGTTCCTAACAGCCTCGTGAAGTGACTGACAATTAAGTTTGAACTTCCTCCAGGGAATTTGTGTGGGTGCCATCATCCTTACATAAAGCAAGAATCTTTTTCCTATTGTTGTTCCCTGCCATCGAGTTGGAGAAGAATTTTGTGCATTGATCACCCTCTTTAAGCCACTTAATTTTAGCCTTCTATTGGAGGAATTCCATTGCTCGTTTCAGAGCCTTATAAGACTCCTGCTCGGTTGCAACCAGGTGGGGAGGAGAATGGACAGTGGATTGTTGGTACTCTTCAAGGTCACGCCTAGTTCAAATCACCTCTTCTGAGACATGCCCAATGTTCTCATTTAAGTTCTTAAGCAGCCCATGAGTGATTCCTAGTTTGGACACAATCTGAAATATAGGAACACCTGAGATTCTACACTGCCAAACCTCTTGAACTGACAGTAGGAAGTGGGGGTGCGTAGATAGAAAATTATTGAACTGAAAGGGGCCCCTTCTACGCCGATCATGAACATCCTAGGAAAGGATGCAGGGAGAGTGATCAAAGAGTCTGGCCGATAGGAATCAAGCTTTGCAGTTAGCAAATTCCGAGAGCCTGGGACCATTAACAACTACCTGATCCAGCTTTCCATAGATCCTGATCGCTGCCTCTCTGCCATCATTCCATGTAAAGAAACCACCATCATGGCACAAGTCTTACAACTCACAATCTTTTAGGCATTGATCCAGGTCCAACACACTTCTAGCATGCCAACTGCCTCCTAAGCCCTCCGAGGGCGTTTGGATCACATTAAAATACCCTAGGGCAGCCCATGGCATCCCAGGAGTAAGGTGATTTAAGCTTTGCAGTTTATCCCAAAGGAGGCATCGGTCGATCTCCGAGTTGGAGTCATAAATAAAGTAAACATAGTAGGTCTTTAAAGTAGCCGTCGAGTTGACTTTATAGTGAATAATCTGTTTGTCTTTAGATAAGATATCCACCTTAATTATACCAGGGTCCCATCCAATCCAGATCCTACCTGAGTGGTTGAAAGAGTTGTTTATTTCCCAATGCCAGTAAGGCATCAGTCGGTTGGTAACTTAAGCAGCATTTTGTTCTTTAACCTTGGTTTCAACCAGGCCAATGATAGGACATCTTGATGAGTGGATAAAATGCTTGACCTCGTAGGTTTTGATACACCCATTCAGTCGTCGGACATTCCAACATGCAATATTAACCATGAGGAATTGGGGAAGGGGAATGTTTCTTTTTAGGCCCCTCATGTTTTTTCAGTATGGACGAAGGAGGGTTCTTAACTTGCTCAGGCGCTGTCAACTTCTGTTCCGTTCTAGAAGCCGAGTTATCACCAATCCCCATTAGAACACTATGCTTGGAAGTAGAGTCTGCCAAAACCATATCTTCATAAACCTGACTATTCCCAATATGAGGGAAGTGTAATAACATTTGTCCAACATTATGTCTCAATGTTCTAAGTTTACCATCATCAACAACCTCCAGTTGGATCTGGGATTCCTCTTTTGGTGCAGAACCCACAAGATTCGTAGGATCAGCAGTCTTGTCATCGTGCTCCAGTTCTTTTGACTTTAGAGAACCAGCCTTGCTTCTTAAGCCATTATCACTACCTTCTGGGTCTTGTGCCACATTACTCACCTACATAGGGCCATTGCCAATATAATTGCAGACTGATTCAGCCTTCCCGGATGGTCTTGTCCGTGAAACAAGTTTCCCCCCAGTAGAAGCAATAGAATTACTGTGGTTACACGGACAGTTCTCAAAGAACTCTAGAGTACTGGGGACATGTCCCCGAGCAGCCGTTTGTAATGGATCCTCCACATTAGCAGGGGCCATAGTTGTAGAGGTCAGGAGACTGGGCTGGGGATCATTAGAATGGATTGTTTCCTCTCCCAACTGCAAGAGTGCAAAGGAATTAGAACCGATTACCCTGTTATCATCCTCCAGCAAGCCTTTGAGGGTATTTGTCCTCCCATTCTTGGGGGGATCTAGCAGTCCATGATCAGACCTTTGCGCCAAAGGTTCCAATCCCTCTTTTGGAACAAATGGAGGAGGGATGGTCCTTCGGTGGCCTTATAGATTTTCTTCGTTCTTATTAGATTTATTTATACTTTGAGATGATTGCAATTATTATTTTGGGACATTGTAATAAATGGATGGTTTGTAGGATTTTCTTTTGACATATTGGACATCTTGTTTGACATTTTTTCTTAAGAATATTTAGAATTAAAGCAGGTATTTATATAATTTTGAGGCCGATTGAAATTAATTTGACCTGATCTTGTGTTTACTATAAATTTATATTTGTTCATATTTGTAATATCCCAAAATTATCATTTAATTTATTTTTGGGTGAAATAATTATTTTGGGTTAAATTTGGATTTAATTAGATAGA